>JBBPBX010008819.1:50614-61560 GCA_038048925.1 Garcialebias charrua
CTAGGGAGCGCTAAAGCGCTAATCCGCTTATAGCGGGCCTAAACAATTCGTCAGCGTTACAGCGGATTGACTAACTTTTATAATTCATAAGCGGATTTCTGCTATTTTAATTTAAAATGCAGTACCGCTAATAACTAATTATCTATCAGTAAAAATGAAAAAACTTAGCTCTGAGCGGAGCAAAACAGAGCAGAGCAGGGAGGAGGAGACCGTGCACTCCAACACAGTTGCTTCAGGCTCGACAGAAGTCATAAAAGTTATAAATTCAGGTAAGTTAGCCCATGTAAACGTGTATCTGAGCTTAGAGGCTGAAACACAGAGACCGCGGGAGATAAACAGAGCGCGAGCTGGTCATGTGACCGGGTCTGTTTTGACGGTGCCCGGTTAGCAGCTAGCTCAACAAGCTAACGTTCTGCGTGAAAAAGCGCATTAATTATCTGATTAAAAAAAAAACAGTTGTGTTGTTAGTGATATGAATTACGTGTAATACAGAACTAGTAAAAATAATCGCATTTTAAATAGCAATCGCAATTTATAGAAAAAAAATTGTGATTAGATTATTTTCCTAAATCGTTCAGCCCTACCCCCCACCCTTCCCCTCGGCCAGGTTCTTCTGCAAGGGTCCTCTGGGCCTTCTCAGTGAGGTATGTGCTCAGGATTCCTTGTGACATCATAAATATTAGTCATTCAGTGCTTTCAGCACTGCCCTCTGGCGGTCAGTAGGGATGAAATAGAACGAAAGTTACGTATGTAACTACAGTTCTATGAATTACGGATGACCGCCAGAGCTTCTCTGTCACTAACAATCCTTGCTTACGCGAGAAGATTCTGTAGGAACAGAACGACGGATGGTAGGCTATATAGCCTCTTGATTGCTCATCCGTGTCACGTGTGTGACGTCGATATAAATTACTCGAACAGCACATGCGCAAAGGGAACATTCAATGCTTTCAGCACCGCCCTCTGGCGGTCATCTGGGATCCATAGAACCATAGTTACATGCGTAACTTTCGTTTTATGTTCAGATAGTTTATTGCTCATCCGTGTCACGTGTGTGACGTCGATATAAATTACTCGAACAGCACATGCGCAAAGGGAACATTCAATGCTTTCAGCACCGCCCTCTGGCGGTCATCTGGGATCCATAGAACCATAGTTACATGCGTAACTTTCGTTTTATGTTCAGATAGTTTATTCCTGAAGATCCTTAGGAAGTGTCGTCTCTGCTGGGCCTGTTTGAAGACAGCTGTGGCACTACCGGGTGGGGGACACACACACACACACTCAGCAAACAAGACAAATCTCACAGTTTAATTGGTTAATAAGACATCCTTTTGGGTTTAAATAAAGGTATTCAGGTTGGGGGGTGTCCAGTTCAATGATCAGAATGTGCAGGACTTTTATGTTGACTCTAACCGGCATCCTAACATTTAAATCTTCATTTCATTGCATTTCTTAAAACTTCCTTATTGGGTTTTGTGTGCAGACAAGCACTTATCATTAATGTGTTGTCATCATTGCCAACTTATATCACTAAGTATATTAATGAGTTTTTTTTTTCTTCTTTTTTGTAAGGTTAATTATTTATGCTTCATTATTATTATTATTATTTTTTACATTATAAAGGGTGATGGATCATTGGCTATTTACTGAGCTGACAAAAAATGAAACCTCAAAACAATAAAAAGAAAAAGCCATCAAAGGTTATATAGCACCCTAAACATCTCTGAGATTCCCACCATGCTATAAAACTCTACAATAACATCTAATAGCCGGACAGTTTATAACCGTCACTGTATGTGTGCATTGCTATGTTTACAAGATAAGCAGATTACTTCCCATCACTACAAACTCAGTAAATGAAAATGAAAGCATGGTCTTGCCAACAAGATATTGATGGTAAAAGTAAGTCAGAATGTCTTCATTTTCACGTTTTTCCTCATTCTGAAAGTAGATTCTGTCATGTAATAAATACTGAAGGGGGGATTCAAGTTCCCTTTACTGTAACACTCTAATGTTTCAGGAATGACTGGGTCAAGTACAACAAACTGGGCTGAAAAACAATTTGCAATCAAAACCAAGTGAAAGAAAATGTTTATTGGAAAACATAAATACCGGTAGTACATTTGAGTTTTAACAACACTAAGTGAGCACCAATATTTGGAAAATACAGTATGATCCAATGTGATAGAAATTTAAGATACATTTTTTGTTCCCTTGTGGTTATTTGTTTTAGACAAATGCATAGGTTATTTTTTTCTTGTACTCTATAAATCCTCAAAGGAGAAGTTAATTATTCCAGCTAAATTAAACAAGGAAATGGATGTAAGCTTAAAAAAATTCCCCTTTACCAGGAAGAAGATTACTTTTGTTTCCATTGAGCTGTACATTGACAGAGCAGCAATGACCATGTATCAATTACAACAAGTTGTTATTTGAGCTTTTACTTTAAAAACAGGCATGACATGAAAAACATACAGGCTCATAATCTATTCTGTTCATGGTTTCACTTCTGAATGAGCCGTTTCCTCGTGATGGATAAATATCATGTTATGCTGATAACTCCATGGTGATAAAGTCGATAACTGTTGCTCTACACTGGCATGTCCTAGTTTGACGGATTGTCTTCTGCTGTTCTTATCTATAATTTAAGTTCAAACCAAGCCCACAACCTACATCAATTTCTTCCAGGTCCATGTTTAAGGAATAAATGACAAGTAGTACGCAACGCCGACAGTAAGTCAGGCTCATTCCCGGTGAGAGTTGGACTCAACCAAGGTTGCCCTTTGTCATCGATTCTGTTGAGAACTTTTATGGACAGAATTTCTAGGTGCAGCCAATGTGTTGAGAGGATCCATTTTGGTGACCTCAGGATCACATTTCTGTTTTTTGCAGATGATGTGGTCCTATTGGCTTCATCAGGTCGTGATCTACAGCGTTCACTGGAGCGGTTCACAGCAGAGTATGACACGACTGGGATGAGGATCAGTTCCTCCAAGTCTGAGGCCATGGTCTTGAACCGGAAAAGGGTAGAGTGCCCTCTACGGGTCGGGGAGGAGATCCAGCCCCAAGAGGAGGAGTTTAAGTATCTTGGGATATTGTTCATGAATGAGGGGAAAATGGAGCAAGAGATCGATAGATGGATAGGTGCAGCATCAGCAGTGAAGCGGGCGCTGTACTGGTCAGTCGTGGTGAAGAGAGAGCTGAGTCAAAAGGCAAAGCTCTCAATTTACCAATCGATCTACGTTCCCATCCTCATCTATGGTCATGAGCTTTGGGTTGTGACCGAAAGAATGAGATCTTTGATACAAGCGGCCCAAATGAGTTTTCTCCGCAGGGTGTCTGGACTCTCCCTTATGGTACGTCCACACCTAACAGCGTTTCAACTGCAGGAGCGTCCAGTTTACATGCAAAGTCAATGGGGGACGAGCCTCCAGGCGCGTCTTGGCGTCAGGCGTCACGTCACGTGCGTGTTGAGCATGCTGGAAAGCGTTTTCCGTGCACGTGAACCCGCGTCAGCCTCCAAAGCACGCCTTGAACATGTTGAAGATTTCGCCGTTCAAACGCCGTTCAACTCTCCCTGATTGGTTGATCAGGGAGAGTCGGGGGGAGAAGAGAGGGGGAGAGTCCCTATGTGACGCGGAAACGAGGGGACGGGTATTGCGCAACTATGTGACGTATTGTTTGTGGGACACAGAAAAAACCCGCGAAGTCGTGTACTATGGAAGAGAAACTCATTGTAGCTGTGTGTTCGCGACAAGTCCTTCACGACCAGTCAAGTCTGCTCTACAGAGACAGAAATAAAAAGCTCCTTGCCTGGCGGAGTGCAGTGAGGAACTCGGTATACCGGTAAGCTCCTCCCACACACCCCGCCGCCACACCGCCGCAGCTTCGCGTTCTGGTCTGGACACCACTGTGGGTCCAGTGCGTCCACTTGCGTGCGTGACGAGCTTTTTTGAAGTTGAAACGCTGTTAGGTGTGGACATACCATTAGAGATAGGGTGAGAAGCTCAGTCATCCGGGAGGGACTCAGAGTAGAGCCGCTGCTTCTCCACATCGAGAGGAGCCAGTTGAGGTGGCTCGGGCATCTGGTTAGGATGCCTCCTGGACGCCTCCCTGGTGAGGTGTTCCGGGCATGTCCCACCGGGAGGAGACCCAGAGGAAGACCCAGGACACGCTGGAGGGACTATGTTTCTCGGCTGGCCTAGGGAACGCCTTGGGATTCCCCCAGAGGAGCTGCTCCAAGTGGCTGGGGAGAGGGAAGTCTGGGCCTCCCTACTTAGGCTGCTACCCCCGCGACCCGACCCCGGATAAGTGGAAGAAAATGGATGGATGGATGACAAGAAGAAATTGTCGGTCTTTTAATTACACTTTATGTAACGAGACAGACAGTTACACTGTGTACTATATGTACTTTGTATCAAAAAAGAGAAACTGCAATGCAAACATTGTTGGTACTTTTACAAAGCCATGCATACTCTGCAACAACACAATACTGTACTGGGACAGCAGCAACCATTGTCATATTTAAACAGTACATTTACCAAGTACATAAATACTCCACTGATCTGCAGCTCTAATGAGACAGGCAGGGCTGTCCAAATAAAATTATATATTTTTTATAAATAGTTAAATTCAGTCTAAATGGTGTTTCAGGAGCCCCAAAACAATACACATTTTTAAACTGGTTCCAGAGTGAAAAAAGATTGGAAACGCCACTCTTGCATTTTTGTGTGGGCAGCCAAAACATAACCTTTTGAGAACAATAATGCCATAGGCTATGCCCACACAAAAATGCAAGGGTGGCGTTTCCAAATCGTTTTCAGTCTGGAACCAGTTTAAAAATATGTATTGTTTTGGAGTTCCCGAAACACCATTTTTATAGACTGAAATAAAAATAATAAAAATAAACTATTGACAAAAAAATAATTTTATTTGGACAGCCCTGCCTGTCTCATTAGAGCTGCAGATCAGTGGTGTATTTCTTTGTATTCTTGGTAAATGTACTGTTTGAATATGTTCACAATATCCTGTGGTTGCTGACAGAGTCATTTCTAACCCGAACCCAAAGCCCGGCCCCACCCGACCTTTAGGACTGGGCCGATCCATAATAATGTGCTTAATGTAGTGGCTGGGTCAGTGTCGGGCTTTTGATTGCGTCAGCGAACGCGCGCGGCTGCGGATCCAATTATATGGCAACATGGCTTGCCATACAATCACCAGCTGCACTGGCCATTTGACCGCATGCTGACTGGCCTAGAAAGAGGTAAAAAGTTCAGTTAAGCTTCAGATGGACTACTGCCAGAGATCCATCAGCCCAAATGGACGTTCATTTGCTACACTCAGCGGACACGCACGGCCGACAACTCAAACAGGTGACATCACAAAATATCCGACATGTCAGAGCAGGGTCCATGTCTGAATAATGCAGAATGCAGGCGGCCACTTGGCCACGCCCACTTCTCAGCTCTGCACGCAGACCAGCTGATCAGCTGCAGCAGATAGTTTATCCTGCAGTAAGGGCTGCACAAAGCTGCAGAAGGTGCTAAATAATTTAAAATAATTTATTTTAAATAAAAATTCTATGCCGATCGTGCGGCTCACCCATCAATCAGCCAACTGTGTGTCATGTCCACTCTTATTTTGAAAAACCAGGATGGAGCAAGTCTGCAACCACGAATCACGAAGAAGCGAGGGACTACTGTATTTAAAAGTGTGACGGGTTGGAAAAGACCTGCTACAAAGGGTTTGAATTTTGCTTTCAGCATTGCAGTTTTAATTAAGATTATTTGTCTTCTACATGGAACACATTTAAATAATCTTGTATTTGGTTCTTGTCTACTTGCTTATTCCTTTGTTCTTTTTGGCTCATTATCTGCTGTAAAGCACTTGGTGCTTTATGAATAAAGTTTGGGTCCAACATAATTAAATCGCACTGTTGATCATTTCACAGCAACGAACTGAGAGAAACAGTCTCTTCTGTCCACGAGATCCTGTATTTAGACACGCGATGTGTTGCCTCTGCTTCAGTAACTCCCATGTTCAACAGAAATGAAACTCACGAGATGCGAGTGCAAGTCCAAACCAACACGAAACAGAATCGTGTGCAACAACAAGGTACACCATCGTTACAAAGCTGCATCACACACATAGACACTTCATTTATCTTCGCATCGCACACACAATAATCAGACAAGTACATGCAAGCTGACTCAGCAGTGAGTAAAGCGCAACAGCTGGAGCCCGTTTCTCACTAGTGTGGATCCTTTAACTCATTAAAACTCAAACCAGTCAGGACAGTGGGAAAAAAGAACCTGCTATAGGCAAATCTTTCATGTTATGGAACATATAATGTATAACTCTTTTGTGTTTGTGTCCTTCACTAAAATGTTTGTTTCCTTTGTTTTTGCTGGTTGCATTTCTCAAACTGGGCCGGCGGGCCTCTTTCTGATGCATTCCACGAGGAGAAAACATATTTGACTGTTGTTTAGACGTTTTGCAACATAAGACTTTTACTCCAACAGCATAGCATGCACAGATAAAGCTTTTAGCTAAAGTATTGTAGAACCATAGCATTGCATTTGAGTCTGTCTCTTGAAACCAAGCACAATGGACCCATTCTGAGCTCATACACAATGCACGACTCTGCTGACCTCAAGTTTCCTTAACTTTCAGTTTATGGGACTGAGGCTGCGCTGTAACCTAAGAGCGTTCCTATTTCTGAGAGGGTGTTCTCTTGTTTTTATTAACAAGAAACCTAAGCTGCAAATGCCTCTGGTCAGTTAGTTCTGTCAGCTGACTTGAACACAGCAGCGGCTCCTGTGCATGAATTTAAGTGGGGCAACATGCTAACCACAAAAAAGTTTAGAATTTGTGACAGTTTTCTGAGGAAAAATACTGAATATGTTTATTTTTCTTAAGTTTCTTGCCTTTTTTTTTTTTTAAATGTCACCCCTTGTTACCCTCCTGGAGGGTCGAGGTTGCGTCTTGAGGAAACATTTCAAAATAACACGTAAATCACACAACTGGACCTGCACCCCCACCGCCAGTTAATCTGAAACAGAAATAATTTAATTTACACAGTTAAAATTAATATCAGACAACTTTTATGGATAGGATTTTTAATTTGATTTGAAGAGGAAAACGTTCATTTATTTTTACAATGAAACTCCAAATTTTAACAAATGGAAGAAAAAAAAGTTTATCTTGAGAAACATTTGAGTTCAATAGTAATATACTTTTTTAAACTTAGGCATTTATCTAAAAGGTGAATCATTTTTATGCTTTAACGACTTTGATCAGATTCACGTTTTTATCACTTCCTAACTAATTTACTGTAATTTTCTGTATGTTGGCGACGTTATTCAGGCCGGCCTCGCTCGACTGCAGTTCTTAACGCTGCAGCTCGTCTTTTAACACGAATAAAAAACTCACTTTCCATTACTGGTTCCCTGTTCCTTTTAGAACTGACTTTAATGATTTATTGATGCCCCACACAGCCCTGAATGGACAGTTGTAGACCTGTTGGACCTCCTTTTGGAGGTCCAGGCTGGTCCACAGAGGTGATCAGGCCTTTTCAGTTGTTCCTAAACCTTCATATCACACAGGCTTCATCTTAAAACACATTTGTACTCACTGGCTTTAAATACAGCATGAAAACTGACTTACAGTGTTGTTGTTGCTGATTTTTTTTAGGTGAGTCTGTGCCATACTGACCACACCTTCCTAAACAGTAACAAGTTGCTTCAAGAGGTGAAAAAAGGTGAATCACAAACTCTGGTGAACACTAAACACATTCCACAGTAATAACCTCAGGGTTCTTGTAAACCTTATAGCATCATTATGTTTTCACACAGCCAGTATTCAAATGATGCGACCTGAGCGAGTGTAAAATTAGCTTTTGATTAGCTTTAATTAGACAGTTTTTCTTGATCCAGCTTGAGTTATCTGTTTTTTGTTTTACTTTCATTTTGCTCTATAGTCTGATATAATGATTTATCAGACTTCGTGGCGTCAGACTGGAACTAAACGAGCGAAGGCTCACCTCTGTTTTACTGACCAAACTGAAAGCTGATGAGGAGTTTAATAACTGCTTATGTAACGAGATAGGAGTTGTACCACTATGGTCCTTGTGTCCCTATCTTTTGTTTTCCTTGTGCTCCGGTTTACTTTTCTTTGTAAGCTCTGCTGCCACGTTGACCTGTTGTTTTTAAAAATAAATACGTTTTAATATTATTTCTGAGCTCCTTCGTGGTTGTCTGCAATTGGATCCAATCCAAGTTAGACACCAATTAGGAGTGGACGAAATCCACAAACCAGACACCCATTGCAATGCATTATGGTCTATACAGTAGATCAAAGTGGTGTGCAGCTTCCACACACTACTCTTACGGTTTCTAGGGCACTACAGTAGTACCTCGCTACTTCACGGTTCGACTTTTGTGGACTCACTTTTCGTGTTTTTTCAACGTAAGATGATACACGACACACAACTGTCAACTTTAATATTCTCACGTGACTGGCACAGTATGGGATAAAAAGTTAACAAACAAATACTTTGGACAGGCATTGACATTTTTGTAATTTTCTTTCTATAAGACTACAGGTTGTCCCCGACTTACGACTAGGGTTGGGCATCGAGAATTGAGAATCGTTCGGAACCGGGACTAACTGTCCGGTTTTCCCGGAATCGTTCAAAATATTAATTTTAGATTCCTATGTTCGATGCTAGTTCGCCGAACCGGGACTAACTGTCCGGTTTTCCCGGAATCGTTCAAAATATTAATTTTAGATTCCTATGTTCGATGCTAGTTCGCCGACCGGAAGTAGCCGCCAACCCCGAAGAAGAATTTGCCGCCGAAAACCAACGAAGAAGAATCCACCGGAAGTGTGCATCAGCGATCGAAAGCGTAGCTTAACTTTAATAAAATGAGCAGTCAGGTCAGTGCAGCACTTGCAATAATTTTCTATCATGCAAAGGAGGGTGGAGAAGTAAAATAGTGGCTCGTCTTTGACGCGCTCCACCGGATTATTTTCGCTTCGTGTCCGGCCGGAAGTAACAGTGGTCCGTCTGCAAAATGCTCCGCCGGACTTTTCGCTACCTCTTCTGTTCCATCAGGCTCCATCAGGTAAATAAATAAACTATAAACTACGTTTCATACCAACATTAAGGCAGCTAACAAGTTATACTCCGCTTAAAGCGGTAAGTCAGCTCAAATACAAACACGATGCTAACGTTAGCTCGTATTTTTTTCTTAGACAAACTACTTGAAATGTCTTCACAGTGTTCACCAGTGACTATCCAAGGTAAATACAGTACGTCAGTGTAACTGAATGAAGAGTGTGTCTGTGAAAGAAGAGTGCCACAGAACAGTTACAGTATATGTTGTGAAAAGGTTGCATCCCTTTTCAGATGTGGATTCAACTCCTGCCAAGGATTGCACATTGCACTTAGACACATTACTACTATAGTTAAGCAAATCCAACACTTAATAACATTCTTAATCCATTTAGTTTAATCCATTTAAAGTTCTCTGTGTCTTTTAAAAATGTTTTAATGTCTCTAGTTTTCATTATTATATAATTTCTGTTTGTTCTCTTTCATTCCATTATGAGTGAATGTCACAGTTTGAATAATTATTGAATACATGTAGGTTAGTTAGGCAATAACAACAGAGCTAATAATTGTACACATTCTCAATCTTAAAAATTGTTTAATAATCTCTTTTTACTGATAACACTGATAAACCTGTTGTTTGTTTAGGAACCCCCTCCCTGCAGTCTGTCCAGAAAGTCTCCACTGGAGGAGCTTTTTGCTGAGCAAAAGGCACAACATAATGTCACAGCTCCATGTCCATGAAGAAACAAATGGAGAGAGGGCTGCAGATACCAGGACATCCCACCAGCTGTTCTGTCTGAAGATCCTGCTGCTGGTGGTGGAACCAGGTTAGCCCATCAGTGGGAGCTCAGTAACATGACTGCAGCATCAGACACTGGACAATATTATATGTATAATAATAATAATATATGTTGGTGAGTCCTCCATGATGGCTCTAATGTGGACTGGTGAGAAATTCATAGTAAATTTAACAAAAAGGAAAAAATTCATAGCATTAAATTCAAACAGAAGTTCAAATTATTTCATCCTGAAAGAACTCTGGCTAACTACTGTAGCTTTTTTATAACATGGAGTTAAACTCAAAGTAGTCTCCTCAGATAAATAGTGTTACCATTATTTTTATATTAAAGTTTCTGTTAACTTATTATTTTTATATTAAAGTTTCTGTTAACTTATTATTTTTATATTAAAGTTTCTGTTAACTTATTATTTTTATATTTGATTGTTTCTGTTCAGTGCCCTGAGACAACTTCTGTTGTGACTTGGAGCTATACAGTATAAATAAACTGAACTGAATTGACATGTCTTTTTTTTTAACCCCGCCTAAAAAAAGAATCGGAATTGAGAATCGAAAAGAATCGGAATCGAAACCGGAATCGCTCAAATTCAAACGATGCCCAACCCTACTTACGACGTCATCGACATACGACGTTCCGGACTTACGAGCGGACTAACGAACAGTAAAGTTGTACAGAACATACAGAAAATACAGCACTGATATGTGTTTTTAGATGAAAGTGTGTTAGCTAACTGTTTGTAAACAACGTTCTGTGCATGTTTATGAACCAGTATGTACGTTTGTATTGAAAAACGGTTGTTCGGCGCAGCGCTAGCATACATTTTCCGACTTACGACCAAAAATCCGGACTTACGAGCAACACGTGTTTCGGGTTCCGACATACGAATTTTCATCTTACGAGCGATTCATAGGAACGGAACTCGCTCGTAAGTCGGGGACAACCTGTATACTGTAATGCAAGTCAAAAGAACTACAATACCCAGAAGCCAACAGTGCTTCCAGCCGCTGCTTTCTGATGAAATGGAGGGA
>JBBPBX010008820.1:14748-27253 GCA_038048925.1 Garcialebias charrua
TAAAGTGCATTTATTAAGGAAAAGTAAGACAGAGACACACCTTTACTATAATTTCGAGAAAACCAATAATTGTTTTTAAGTGTTACTCTTGTTAAATCCTTGTTAAAGTTCTCCCGTGCACGCTCCTGTGGCCGCCGTTCGGCAGTCAATCTATTTTTGGCACAAAACCGGCCCATAGTTCCAGGTTGTCAGCGGTGACGCATAAGAGATGGAACGTATACAGCGAAGCGACATATTTATATTTTTCCCCCACTTTATTCGACATATTTGGACTGATGCAACTATACGGCGGTGCAACGTGTACGGCGGCAAGAACGGTAAATAAACATGTGAAAAGCACCAATCACTGTGATTTGGTGTAAGACTGTAGTAACTGGCATGTGGACGGAATCCAAATATTGAAAATAATAATAATACCGTACTTTCCGGCTTAAAGTCACTCCGCTCTATGTGTCGCATTAGTCCAATTATGTCCAATAAAGTGGAAAAAATCCATAAACGTGTCGCACCTCTGTATACGTCGTAACTATTATGCGTCACAGCTGACGCGTCGCGTATGTTACGCGTCACCGCAAATGACCACAGGAGCGTGCACGGTAGGACTTTAACAAGATTAACACTTAAAAACAATTATTTGTTTGCTGAAAATTATAGCAAAGATGTGTCTGAGCTGAACTTTTCCTTAATAAATGCACGTAATGTTCAAATCAGCTGAATAAAAAAAAATAGTTTTGCTACGTCGGTGCTGCGAAGCGTGCACGCACAGCGAGCGGATATGCTTCATTTCTTTAAAATTTAACAAGATTAACACCTAAAAATATATATTTGTTAGCTGACATTATAGTAAAAGTGTTTCTGAGCTTAACCTTTCCTTAATAAATGCACGTAATCTTCAAATCTGCTGGATTTAAATTGTTTCGCTTTGACGGTCTTCCAAACGGTCGCGCGCGCTGCGGAAATAAATTATAAATAAATCAAATTTTCGCTCAAACATCTCCTAAAGCTAAAACGTTGTAAATGTCCATCCAGTGATTACTTTCTGTAAGTTTCATCAAAATCTGTCTTGTGGTTCATGAGCTATTTTGCTAACAAACACTGAGCTAACAGTAGTTCAGACCTCCAGAGAGCAGGAGGCCGGGCTGCGACAGAGTGAGGCCGAGCAGAGGAGGCTTCTGTCGGACACACAAACTGGGAATGGTTGGTGGACCCTAGCGGCCGAAAGTGGTACTGCTCCATTTTTTTCCGTCAGAATGAATGGAAACTGTCATATCTCAGCCAAAAATTGGTCTAAAAATATGGGAAAAAATCCATAAATATGTCGCTTTGCCCCATAAGTCGCATGACATGAAAATTAGTTTAAAAAAACTGACTTATAGGCCGGAAAATACAGTAATTGGATGACTGATAACACTGAAGAGGGCTTGTGTCCAAAACGCCCATTCCCATTCAGAATGTATCTCACATCCAAACTGTTGCTCTTTAAAAGCAGAGTCTTCTGCCACATGTGTGCAAACCATAACTAGCCGTGTAGACTCAGCTGGTGCTCCATGCTACAGATTACAACGAACACAATCTCACCAGCAGCCGAGACCATGAAGATCAGAGCATGATCCATCACAGTCCCTTCACCCGTGACAGATCATCACTTGAGCTTCTGCAGAAAACCGTCAGCAGACAGAAAAGGGGACGCAAACAAGCCTCATATGTGGCTCTTGGTGCGTCACACCATAAAGATTGTAACAGTGAGATTTCAGGCTTGTTCACTTGTTCGTGATGGGAAGAGATCCAAACACACATACACACACACACACACCTCAACAAAAAATGAGTGCAGCCCTCACATTTCTGGGCAAGAAGCGTCTTAGCAGCTGCCAGGCCAACAGAGCGGGTGCTGCTGCGGAGTCCAAGTGATGATCAGAGAGTGAGGGAGCCGACTGCGGAGCTGGCAGGCTGCGCTGCTGGCAGCCGCTGCTGGTAATCACGCTTTGATCGGGACTGAGAGTGAGGCCTCCGAGGCATGAGAGGGTCAGGCTGTGGCAACACTGTCGATCACACACACACAGGCACACACACGCTCCTCTGACGCCTCCAGGTTTGAAGACCCGCCCCTCATCCACACATCAAAGTACGAGCTCGCTGCCGCCAAAACGTTGCTTCGCCCGGGAGCTCCTGCCACGCCTTGCAGCCGCCGCTGGGATCCAACCTGCTCTCGTTGTGCTCGGCACGGTGACATTTTGAAGAATAAAAAATAAATAAAACGAGACTTTGTTGTCTGTGCTGTGGGACAGCGATCATTAGCATGCTGTTTCATCATGACAGGCTGACACAAAGTGAAACGTGCACGTTTTCAAACCTTTGGAGGAACGCTTTTAGCCCAGAGCTCACTTTAAACTGCAGCGCCCACACGTCACCTGTCAAACTCACAACGAGGGAGGTTTTTATGCTTTCACGTTTTTCTGTTAATGCTCTGAACTTTTGTTTCTTAAAGCGGTTCTCTGCGTTAAATCACGTACCGTATTTTCCGGCGTATAAGTCGCACCGTTCCCCCCTAATTTGCATGTCCTGCGACTTAAAGGGCGAAGTGACATATTTATGGATTTCCCCCCATATTTTTAGACTAATTTTTGGCTCAGATATGACAGTTTTTCATTTTGGCAAAAAATGGTGCAGTACAACTTTCGGCCGCTAGGGTCCACCGACCGTTCCCAGCTCATGAGTCCGACCGAAGACGCCTCTGGTCGGACTTACTCTGTCGCAGCCCGGCCTCCTGCTCTGGAGGTATGAACTACTAAACCACAGGACAGATTTTGTTGAAACTTACAGAAAGTAATTACTGTGTGGACATTTACAAACTGTTAGCTGTAGGAGATGTTTAGAGCTAAAATTCGATGTTTTAGCACCGTAGATGTGTAGCGGTTAGCTCCGTATTTTAACAGGTACTATTTTGCAAAATAGCTCATGAACCACAGGACAGATTTTGTTGAAACTTACAGAAAGTAATTACTGGGTGGGCATTTATAATAGATGCGACTTATACAACGGTGCGACATGTTTATGGATTTTTCCAATATATTGGACATAATTGGACAATGTGACTTATATGGCGGTGCGACTTATCGGACGGAAAATACGGTAACTTGGCCCTCTTAGCTAAAACCATGAAACTTGACTTTTATAGATGCATTTGGGAGTATCTTGACAAACTTGTTTGCACACTAACTAAAAGGTGGACGATTATGTGTCTGCGTGTGCATGTGCGTTAGCAAAATATCTTATGAAACCTCAAAGTAATCACTGGATCTACATCTACAAATTATTAAGGAGTCAAAACAATTACAGATGGCTAATCATCAATGGAAAATATAAAATAGTTGTGACACAATACAACAACTTCCTGCAGAATCAATACAGTTCTATCTCATCTTATAGCATAAATTTGGCGTGGACCATGTGTGAGAAGGATGTCTGTGATATAGACCTGCCTCTTGTGTGCTGTTAAAGTTTGGGTTTCCTGTTGTGAGGCCCAGAGTGTCTTCATTGGGTTTAACTCACACAATGTTAAGACAGTAGTCTCAGTTCAAAAAATTTATTATTACAGCCTCATATACCTGAACCGTATCAGATCGGAAAGTATCGGTATCAGTCGATACCCAGATTTAAGTATCGGATCGGAAGTAAGAAATGTGGATCGGTGCAGAAGAATACAGTATTGAACAGTACGCTGTGCAGGAATACGGCAGATGGACCGGTTTTACGTCGTAAACGTAGCGGCAGAGGAATACACTGCACTGTACTATGAACGCGGTTTTACGTTGTAAACAGAAAACAGAATACAGGTACGGCGGATGGACCGAGGAGTACAGCGTCAACAGCATCCTGGTAGGCCATTAACTCTTTTTGCCCCTCATTATGGCTCCAAATGTATGTGTTTTTTGATAATTATCTAGGGTACTGTGTTAGGATAGGCTAAGTGCTTGGTAATACAGTACTGTACATGTATACTGTATGGTGCAGTATGTACGTATATTCCGACTTACGTCGAAAATCGGTTTACGACACCGTGTAGGAACGGATCTACGTCGTAAGTCGAGGACTACCTGTACTTTTATTTGCCTCTTCTCGACACAAGGCCTGGGGCGAACATTTTCCCAAAAGGAGAGCGCTCAAAGTGTAGGTTGATTGGTCAGAAGTTTGTGGGTGTGCTTGTTAATGCCGAATCGTGATCATACGTTCATCTGCACGGCCCTGTGTACATAATCTCGTTTCATCACATGTACCACATGTGGTGCAAATGACAATAAAGATTCTCTGACTCTTCAAGACAAGAAGAAAGTGAAATAGCCAAACACTCCTCTAGGATGGAAACCGTAGACATTCTCCAAGGAGGAGTCCGTCTGCTGAGAACCGTGGCACTCTTCATGATAGAGGTCAAACGTCGGATGCAGGGATGGAGTGGAGACCGTGGCAGGAAAAAACCCGTGTGGTGATGTATACCGCAGTGGGAGGAGCTTCTCGTGAACTCTGTGCCGTGTGTCTCGTGGACTATGAAAGGTGCGTGTGAAAACGAACGTCCTGCAACCGCGAGTCGACTGTTCAGCTTCGGATGGAGTATGCCGGCCCCATAAGCCTATCTTACCCCACCACCCCGTTTGGCCTTATGGATAGACTGATTGCAGTGGATGATGATCATTGATCATCATGGGAGACCGGGCATTCTGTGTGGCTGCCCCCCGCCTATGGAACTCCCTCCCTGACTACCTGAGAGCTCCAGTCACTGGTTGACTTTAAACAAGGCTTAAAGACCTTTCTTTTTAAGCGAGCCTACTCTGCCTCCACATGATTTTATCTTTGATCTTAGTTGATATTATCATTGATTTTACTTGATTTTATCACTTGTTTTTATTTGATCTTTGATTGTATTGCACTTTGTAGCACTTTGAGATTTTTGTTAATGAAAAGTGCGTTATAAATTAAATACATTATTATTATTATTATTGATCAGTTAGATTTCAGTTTGATTCTGAAAGCTTATAATACCTGTAGTTTGAAGTTCAATACTCCTGCGGCGCTACAGGAAGCAGCAGATTTGATTTATGTTACAAAATGTTTTCTTGCTTCTATCAACAGTGAGATGCTGTTTTACCTGAACATGTCCCCGAGTCCCTTCAGCATGCCTTTCTTGGGTTTTCCCTTCTCCTTCTCCTTCCCTCCCTCCTGCTTCTTCTTCTCCTTCTTCTTCTCTTCCTTTGAGCGGTTGGTGCCGTTGACCAGCGGGCTTTCTGGGCCGGACAGCGGGGTTTGGTCGGCCACCGTGGACACAGACTCCCTGCCTGATCGTGAACTCTCCTCCGTGTCTTCATCCACTGAAGAGACATTTTTTTAAAGATGCCAAAGCAGAGAAAGAACGGGAAAGAAACGGTTGTTTTAACCAATAGAAATGTGATTTTTCAGACACATTACAGCACATTTGAAAACAATAAACCCCAAATAAACGTCAATCTATGGTATGTCTCCAAACTCCAAGAGCCTGGGATGGTTTATTACTCTGACAAGTGAGAGAAGAACTTTGCTTCATAAAGGAGACAGAAACCTTTAGAAACCAATATACACTGACTTAATTGATAAATAACACATTACATAATATTTTATTGTGGCACTAAAAGTGTTAGCCAACCAAAACAGCTGAAAAGTGCTGGAATCTGAGCACTTCAATGTAACGACCATCTGTGGTATTGTGTCTATTTATCATTGCTCTCTGCAATGTGCTTGTGCCCTGCAGAATTAATGAAAAGTAATGCTTTCATAAGCTTTTCCTAAAACAAACAGCTAAAATAAATGTTTATTTCTTGGTGTAGTGTTTGTGTATCGCAGCGCAGCTTGGTATGCGAGAACCCCGGCTAACAGAGGGATGCCTTCATCTGACGCTGAGGTTACACGGCCTTCGCCACAAGCGCTGATCGAATCAGCCGCTGGATGCGAAGCTTTAGTCGGGATGCGGTCACACTCATGCACAAATGTGAAGATCAGAGGTGAGTTTTAGTGGCTGACACCTGGTCGTAGCTTTGTTAGTGTTGGGCTCGTTCAGCAGACAATAATACGTCAGTGAGGTCAATCATGCAGTCAAACCCGTTTTCAGGCCGAAATGACCTGCTGCGGTTCACTGGTGCGCCTCTCGACCAAAACGTGGCTCCAACAAACCTGCACCAGTTTCTACGGAATAGTCGGACATCTTACACGTCTCCATGCCCTCGTCGTCTTCCTCCATGGCAGCCGGTCGGTCGTACGATTTGTCGATGGCAGCTCTGAAGCTCTCGTTGCAGCCACGCCCCCTGATGATGCGTGGGCGGGGCCTGTGAAACGGGAGGTCACCGTTGAGGGTGACCTCTGCAACAGCCGTCTGCAGGCTCTCCAGGGAGCTGGACTTCTTCAGACCTAGAGATGGTCCCACATCCTTTGTGGAGGAACCTGAAGGGGTAAAACAGAATAAAGTTCAGTTATTAATGAACAAAACAGTTAGATGAAATCAATTTATCAGGCAGATTTTATTTAGAAAGCTTCATTTTTGTTTAACCTTGGTACTGTTTAACTTTTACCAAGGTGCCTTTATCTGACAATGAACATTCGTTTAAGTTTTCTTGAAACTTTCTTGTGAAAATGTGCAATAAAAAGTAGTCAATGTCTGCGTTTGAACTTCATACAGGGTGAACCGAGTGGACGGCGTGGCTGAAAATGATCAAAACGGACTGTTGAGGTTCATCTAAAATGAGGTAAAAGCTACAAAACCCGAGAAACGAGCGACAACATGCTCAATTTTTAGAAAAGAGAGAATTTTAAAACACCAAGGGGCAGTTTTCATAAGACTAGTTCTTCTTCTGCCACCTTTCATTTTATTTTATTGACATATTTTGATTATATATATATATATACACATCTTGTGTTTAGTTTTTTATTGTCATGTTTTTAAATGAAATTAATTTAAAAAAAGGCCACTTGACACAACATTACATGATGCAACGGCATGCCATACTACTCGAGTGCTGTCTAGTGGCTGAAAATGGTACTGTTTAATATTTTCAGTCAGAATGAATGAAAATGGTCAAGTCTCAGCCAGAAATTGGTTATAAATATAAATACCTGTATGGGGGAAAATCCACAAATAAGTCACTTTGGTGTATAAATTGCAGGGCATGCAAATTATGCAAAAAAACTGTGACTATTAGGCTGAAAAATACAGTAATATAATTAAGTGTGTCAGTCCGGTTTGGTGTTATATTACTGTTTGTTGTGTAGCTTGGCAGGAAACTGGCAGAAGTTCGTCTGTAACAGCAGCTCAGTCATAACTTTGTCCATGAAGGTTCTTTTACGGAGCAGCCGTTTATTGTCAGCACGTCTGAACTGTACGGAAACTGCTGACCTCAAGAAGCAGGGAAATAAAAATCTCATTACTGGCCCCACTGCTGCCGAGGAAAGACTGCACAAAGAAAACACCTGAGCACGAGTCCCCTCCTGAGGAACGGCGAGTTCTGACACCAACACGCTGCGATCAAACCTGGATATCGTTTCCTAATCGATCGTGTGTTCTCGTGCGTCACTCCTCCCGACTTGACTGCAAATCTCATTACGAGACGAGGCCGTAAATTAAAATAACCATCAGCAGAATTGGAGAAACATGACAGATTAATTAAACTAAGACAATTCCAATGGTTGTGCAGGCATAATTCTTGGCTCCCACGTGGCATCTTTCACAAGACGTGGCGAGGATGATAACTGAGGAGGTGATGCAGGATGGAGGTAAATGAAAAATCTAAAGTCTCCTGGGTGGTTTCTCTTTGGAGCCGGCACAAGTCTGCAGGACGCACAAGACCGGGCCGACCCAGTGCGATGTGGGACGAGAGATGAGCTTTAATGACTTTAGGAGGAATGCATTTGAAATACGGAACGTGCAAACCTCATCTTTCTGTGAAGAGCACATTTAAAGCAGCGCTGTTTAAAACAAACGTTTGTAAATGCGTCCTCGAGGCTCACGGACACCAACCTGTATAAATAAAGGTTGAAGTGAACGTTTGTGCAGTGTTGTGCAAAAGTTAGAAATCACAGCTAATCAATTTATATTGTGTGTACAAGCAGCCTGTTGCTTCTCATCGTGTAAAATGCTCTTGATATTCTGGTGTATATTAAAACATCAAAACATTTTTAATTGAATAAAATGGAAAATGATACAAAAATTGCAAAGCCAATGTCTATGTTTAAGAAAATGATTAAAACTACATTTCTATATTCATAAATTGGTTATATGGGCGGCCGTGGCATAGTGGTAATGGCAGTCGTCCCCCGATCAGAAGGTTGGCGGTTCGAATCCCGGTTCCCCACACGTGTGTCGTTGTGTCCCTGGGCAAGACACTTAACCCCGAGTTGCTCCCGGTAGGACTGGAAAGGCGCCTTGCATGGCAGTCTGCCGCTACCGGTGTATGAATGCGTGTATGAATGGGTGGATGGTTGGTATTGTAAAGCGCTTTGGGGCTCCTCACAGGGGGCTAGAAAGCGCTATATAAATAAGCTCCATTTACCATATCCAAATTACTATACAGGTTGTCCCCGACTTACGGCTGTCTCGACTTACGGCGATTCGACTTTACGAACGCGTCCCATTGAAAAGCATTGCTTCTAGTTACGCTGTTTATGCGGTTCTGCGCCTTTAAATTTACAGGAGGGGAGGGGGGAGAGCACTCGGTGGAGGGAGGGGGAGTAGCTTCAGTGGAAATTTACTACAGACCACATGGTTTGGGGCAGACCGGAGCAGACAGAGCAGAGGAGGTTAGGAGCTGTGGACCGAGTGAAGCAGCTGGAAGCTGCAGAACTCGGAGGTGCAACGAGCTAACATGCTAACAGACGGAGACCAGCATACCAGTAGGTAATTAACTCTTTTTTCCTTCATTATGGCTCCTAAATGTATGTGGTTTTTGATAATTATGTAGGGTAATGTGTTAGGATAGGCTAAGTGCTTGGTAAAATAAAGTACTGTACGTATGAGGTGCCGTTTGGACGTATTTTCCAACTTACGGCGATTTCCGACATGCGAACGGCCGTAGGAACGGAACTCGTTCGTAAGTCAGGGACTCCCTGTATATGGTATAGTGTGATGAGTTTTTTATTATGTTATATTTTTCTATATGTGATTGTTGTTTAAATTGATTGTTTGAATTAATTTTGTTTAAAGAATGGGCAGATATAGGGTAATACGATTTTTTCTTCTTCTGCTTCCTTTCATTTCATATATTGTTTTGTTTTAATGTGGTTTTGTAAATAGTTTTCTTGTGTGTTTTTTTTAATCTGAAATGAATAAAGAATTTAAATAAAAAATAAATAAAATAAAACAACTGGACGCGTCATCTGTAGTTGAAGCAGATTAATCTGCAGCTGAATTTAGCTAAACATAACATCTAGACCAGCTTAAAGCTTGAAAAAACGCATTCTCCTGTTTTGAACTGAGAAAAGTCTCCTGGTGGGAAGATAGCAGTCTTAGCTTTTTTAGATTATTCTACCTGGATTATTGAGCATGCATCAGGGTATATAGTTCTCCATCCTTTCTTTAAGCACCACTTTTAAGGTTTTCTTTGGACTTCAGCTGCTTTTTCTTTCATTTCCTGTCCTTCAACCGATCCTGACACCATCGTGTGCAGTGTGTCGTCTCTGCATCCCTGTGATGGACACGAGACCTGTCCAGGGGGTGCCGTCTCTTGCACAGCGGCATGCGCACGAGTGACCTCCGATGACCCGACCAGAGCAACTTTGTCCACATGTTTGGGGAAGAAACTAGACTTTTTTTTTTTTTTTTTTTACCAACTTTTGATTTACTTGAGGTACTTTATGGCTCTTCTGAACGGTCCTTTACACCCCGGTCCCCAACCACTGGGCCAGGGACCTGAAGGCCACATATGAATGGGTTCATCACATCAGCTGAGTCACACACTGTATGTGTGACATGTGGCGACCAGCTTTTTCCTACCCATGAAACCTTCCAAACTGCTTCACCTCATGGAGACGAAGCACCTTTCATTAAAATAAAAGCCTTTAGACCCTGATGCATGCTCAATAATCCAGGTAGATAAAAAAAAAAGGTTAAATCATGTCATCTGGACCAGTTTTGTTAAAACTTATTATTTTTAAAGACAAAACGTTGAACAGGAAGATCAGAAACAATTATTGAAGGTCACCGCTTCATTAAACGTGTCTGCACTGAGAGCATTAAACGTTATGGCCAACCGCACTGCTAAGGAGTTGTTTTATATTAAATGATAAATGAAATCAATCACAAAATAATAGTAATATAAATGAAATTACTAAATATAAAATCATTATTTAAATTACAGGACGGACTTTATCGTGGTTTGTTGTGTGTGTCCCCTTGCTCTCGCAGCCCTGCCGCTGGTGACAAGAAAAATTGTCTTAAATAATTAATAAATTCAATTAATTAAAACAAGGTCTACTCATTTTATTTGATTTTTCTCTTCGAGGATCCGCAGTAGCTCAGTGGTCCACTCAGTGCACATGTAATCCTGAGGCTGCAGGTTCAAGCCCAGGTTGCTCATTTGCTAATATTTGTATTTTTTAAGTTTAATTTTTGTTATTTTCTTTTCACGGCAAAGAAAATAAAGCCTGGTGCTTTTGTAGAAATGTGTATTACTGTGCACTGTCCAGGTCAAACCAGCTAAAGTGAACATAGCTAGACTATATCTGAGCTGAAATTTGGTCACGCTTTTCAGGGCTGCAGAATATTCTCAAGTATTAGTCTGAAAGGAGGAAAAATGCTTCATTTTAGAAAAACTCCCCCCAAAAAAGGGGGGACGCAGATTGAGGTAAAAAGGCTGAACTGGAAAATTGAATACATGCAGAGTGAACAAGCTCGCGGGTTAGCGGCCCCCCCATTTATTCTCATCAGCCTGTCCTGTTGCTTTAACGTCTCACTGAGAGCCGGCCTGATAGGCTTTTCACGCTGCACACCCACTTTATTTGAAGGCTTCGCAGCAGTCACACTCCACTGACGGCATTAAAGAGGTGAAAAAACAAAAAGGATAAATGTACACGCTGTTGGAGGCCTGACAAATGGCACGCCGTCACAAACATGAAAACTATTTTCAACCTTACAAAAGTCCTGACTCTGAACTTGGCGAAGTGGTTTCTTCTTAAATTCTGCTCAGTCAGAAAGAAGTTAAAAAAATAAATAAATGAACAAATACAGTGAGAAAAACTAAAATGAAAGGCTGCCAATTTACATTATTTTAATGGGACAACAAAACTAATCTGCAAAAACAATCCAGTCTGGGAAGGGTAGGATTTTTAAAGCCTGCAGATTTTTTTAAAAGTATTTCTAGTACACAACGTAAACATTTATTTACCGGTACATTTTTACGTTTCTAATGGTTTGAATTAATGTTCATAACCTAAAGAACAGCAGCGTCTGTCCCTCTGTTCACTGAAAACATTTGGGTCTGAAAAAAATGGAAGGCAGGTCGCCAGTACAAGATATATACAGTATATATAATATATAATATTACCGGTCTGTCATGGTGAAGAGAGAGCTGAGTCAAAAGGCAAAGCTCTCAATTTACCGATCGATCTACGTTCCCACCCTCATCTATGGTCATGAGCTTTGGGTTATGACCGAAAGAACAAGATCTCGGATACAAGCGGCTGAAATGAGTTTTCTCCGCAGGGTGGCTGGACTCTCCCTTAGAGATAGGGTGAGAAGCTCAGTCATCCGGGAGGGACTCGGAGTAGAGCCGCTGCTTCTCCACATCGAGAGGAGCCAGTTGAGGTGGCTCGGGCATCTGGTTAGGATGCCTCCTGGACGCCTCCCTGGTGAGGTGTTCCGGGCATGTCCCACCGGGAGGAGACCCAGAGGAAGACCCAGGACGCGCTGGAGGGACTATGTTTCTCGGCTGGCCTGGGAACGCCTTGGGATTCCCCCGGAGGAGCTGCTCCAAGTGGCTGGGGAGAGGGAAGTCTGGGCCTCCCTACTTAGGCTGCTACCCCCGCGACCCGACCCCGGATAAGCGGAAGAAGATGGATGGATGGATGGATGGATGGATATATACAGGTAGTCCCCGACTTACGAGCGCTCTTACATACGAGGTCCCGGACTTACGAGCTGGCGAAAGAGAAGTAAATTTGTAAAAAATACAGCACTTTTTTGTGTTTTTAGATGAAAGTGTGTTAGCTAACCGTTTGGAAACACGTTTCCGACCATGTTTATGAACTAATATGAACGTTTTTGATGAAAAACGAGTGTTCGTAGTAGCGCTAGCATAAATGTTCCAACTTACGAGCGAAAATCCGGACTTACGAGAACACGTGCTTCGTGTTCCAACTTACGAATTTTCGTGTTACGAGCAACTCGCAGGAACGGAACTCGCTCGTAAGTCGGGGACTACCTGTATATATATATATATATATATATATATATATATATATATATATATATATATATAATATATAATATATATAC
>JBBPBX010008821.1:4690-16434 GCA_038048925.1 Garcialebias charrua
TATATATATACAGTATATGTATACAGTATAAAGGTGTTTTAAACCCTTCCCACAATCTTGCAATATTCTAAACAATGTTTCTAAGCTCTAAACGCTCTAGAGCACCGAATGTCATGGTTTCAGCTCGCTGCCTCCTCTGCTCTCAGCCACCTGCAAACGCTCTTGGCCACGCCCACTTCTCTGCTCTGCACAGAGAACAGCTGATCAGAGTCAGAGTCAGAGTCAGAGTCAGAGAGAATTTATTGTCATTTGCACCGCATGTAGTACATGTGTTGAAAACGAGATTATGTACACAGGGTCCCAGTTACATCCAACAACAAATGCAAGAGAAAAACAATAATAACATCTAGGATTAACTAAGAGAGACATCAGCTAGTAATACACTAAGCCCTAATGTAGTAGAAAAACATCATTATAAACAGCAGCACGAACATGAGCAGATGGTCACAGATGAACGCAGCAACAAGAAACAGATCAGTATCAGCATGATGTGACATTTTGCAGTGTTTATTCTTATTATTTATTTATTCATGAGTCTGACAGCCTCAGGGTAGAAGCTGTTCCTCAGTCTAGTGGTTCTACATTTGATGCTCCTCAACCTCCGTCCCGAGGGGAGTGGTGCAAAGAGTGAGTGTGCTGGGTGAGTGAGGTCTTTCATGATGCAGGTGGCTCTTTTTCTGCATCTGGAGGTGTAAGATGTCTGTGATGGTGGGGAGACTGACTCCCACAGACTTCTGTGCAGCCTTCACCACTCTTTGTAGAGCTTTCCTCTCTGCAACTGTGCAGCCTCCATGCCACACGTTGATGCTGGAGCACAGGACGCTCTCCACTGCACACCTGTAGAACGAGGTGAGGACTGAGCTTCTCAGACCGGCTCGTCTCAGCCGTCTGAGGAAGTAGAGTCTCTGATGACCTTTCTTGATCAGGCTGGTGGTGTTATTGCTCCAGCTGAGGTTATCATTCAAGTGTACACCCAGGTACTTGTAACTGGAGACCACCTCCACCGCAGATCCACCTATATACAGTGGGGTGTGGGTGTGTTTGTTCCTTCTGAAGTCCACAATCATCTCCTTCGTCTTCTTCACATTCATGTGAAGGTTGTTCTCTTTGCACCAGCTCTCCAGATGTTCCACCTCCTGTCTGTAGCTGGATTCATCATTATCTGTGATGCATCCCACCACAGCTGTATCATCTGCAAACTTAACAATATGACAGCCTGGAAGTGTGGCTGTACAATCATATGTGAGCAGAGTGAACAGCTGCAGGAGGAAGCTTATCCAGCAGTGTGGGCTGCACAGAGGTGCATCGGGTGCTAAATTATTGAAAATAATTTGTTTTGAATAAAAAATTTATGCCGATCATGCATCTCATCCGTCACTCAGCCAGTTGTGATTCATGTCCAATCTTATTTTGAAAAACCGCGATAGAGCGAGTCCGTGAAAAACGAAATGCGAAGTGTCGAGGGACTACTGTACACAACTGTAGTCACAAAAGTAACATTAAAGAAAATGCATTTAAATGTATTATCATTTTACTGCATCATTCTGTGGCTTTTAACCTCCAAGACCAGACTAATCGATCACAGATCACTAGATCAGCAATCACAGTACTGTACCGGTACATTTTATTCCCATGAATTTTGCTTCAACTGAGGAATGAATTATGGTGGGGTTTTTATTTACATTTCTCACATGTTACCATGAACCAAAGACAATTACAGTACAGTCATTTTAGCCAAATAATACAAAACAATACTTTTTTTTTTTTTTAATTCCCAGCTGAAAGATGGCTCGTGTGCATGTGTGTGTCTCTCTCTACAGGAACACTCGGCGGGCTGCTGAGGTCTGGATGGACGAGTACAAGCAGTACTACTACTCCGCCCGGCCGTCTGCTCAGGGCAAGGCCTTCGGCAGGTTTGTGTTTATGTTTTTTTTACCGTAAATGCTACAAATCATAAAGAGAAATATTGCATCACCTTCTCCATCTCTATCTCGCTCATCTCTCTTCTTCCATTGTGTTTTTCTTCCCTGTATCTGGTCTCTGTTTGTTTTTCCTTGCAGCGTTGCGGATCGTTTAACTCTGCGGCGGAAACTGAACTGCAAACCTTTCCGCTGGTACATGGAGAACGTCTACCCCGAGCTGAGGTGCGATGGCTTGAAGAAGTGCAGCCTTTTGTTACAGGCCGCAAGTTTCCACCGTTAGAACCTTTGAAAAGCTTACGAGTGGAACTTGTTGTTACTGCGTGAACGCTCTGAAATGAGCCCGCTGGGCTGATAATCCTACTGTTTACCTCCACAGCTTTAGAGCAGAGCAGAAGCACAGCAGAGAGGGAGGAGGTTGAAGCTGCCTCAGAAAGTCTTTATAAAGTTGATCTGAAAAATAAACTTCATAAAAAGTTGTAAAATCTGTTTCAGCCACACTAAAGAAACGTGAGCATAATGAAACAAGACGTGGTCATGCTGGTGAAGATTCTCAGTCGTCCAGGACATGATATAATCAAAAAAGGCGTTCAATATAGAACAACTGGACTTTATTTTTAACAGAAAACGTTTAGCTTCTCATCCGAGGAGCTTTATCAATTCAGTGAGCAGACTGTGAGAGAGAGAATTTATAAACAGTCAATTGTCAATTTACATACAGGAGGATGTGTGTGTGTTTTCTGTAAGCTCTGTTTTCACACACTGAACTTTGAATGGGTCACAGGTACGTATTATCCCAAGTATGTGTGGGTGTTAGCTTCCAATTTACATATGTTGGTAGGGCTGGGCGATATGAGGAAAATATTATATCGCGATATTTTTTGGCTATGTCACGATACACGATATATATCGCGATATCTCCAAAATCAATGAAAAAATGATTCAAAATTGATTAAAAAATGTCAACACTAAATTTGAACAAACTTAAATATTTTATTTTAACCATCAATTGCACACATAAATAAAAAGTACTTCAAGCAAAAAGGAAGAATAAATAATTTAAACTTAAAAAGGTGCTCTTGTGCTTTTAACATTAAAAAAATGTTAAATCAAAACATTTAAGGCCTTTAAAATACAAAAACAAAAGTGTAAACAGTGGCCATAAAATTTACTGACCCAGAACAGTCACAGGTAACAACTCTCAACTATTTGCATGTGCTGGTAATTTTTAACAACAAACCACAAAATGTGCACAAGTTTCAAACTGTGCCAAGTTCAGGCAATGTCTGCAAAACCTCTGAACAAGAACAGATTTATCACAGTACTGCAGTAAATGTGAGCCTCTGTGTACTGTATCCGGTTTTATTGTGAAAGGGTCAGGGGGTTGTTTCCGGGTTCACGAAGACGTTCTCTAAGTTGCTCTACAAAGTGTCGCATTGAATCCTTGTGTAAAAACACGACAGCCTCCACTCAGAAACGTGAACCGAGAGGTGGAGACATTATTAAATCAGCAGTTTATCATATACTGTATCGCTAAAGACACGGTCAGTCTCAGCTGTGGAAGACGACGGCTAAAGTGTTAGCCATCTTGTTAGCCGCTAAGGACCGTTTCTTTAGCGATATATGATAAACTGCTGATTTATTAATGTCTCCACCTCTCTCTGCTGTGCGCGCACGACATGAACTCAGACCCGTGGTTTGTTTTAAGGAAGCAGCAGGCTGGAAAAACACTTGGTTCTGCCGTTCATGCTCCACTCCGCTGTTTAAATTGTGAAAAAGATTCGTAGTTCCGACCTTTCGTCGGGATTATTTTCAGCATCGTCTACAAAAATATTTTTTCTCAGAAAGAATTGTTTTTCCCCCTCAGCAGCTAGCGTCGCTCTTCATATCTGCCGTGTTCACTTGTGCTGAAAGTCTCCACAGCTCCGTCCTCCTGCAGCCTGCAGGAAGGAGGGGGGTGAGTGGGAGCCCGCGCGACAGCAGGAGGATCCTCGATATAGACGATATAGCCCTTTTAACCATCGTACATTTAAAATATCGCGATACATCGAGTATATTCGATATATTGCCCACCCCTATATGTTGGTGCGTGCCAGTGGCTTATCCTGTTTATAGATTCTCTCTCTCACAGACTGCTCACTGAATTGATAAAGCTCCTTGGATGAGAAGCGAAACGTCTTTCTGTTACAAATAAAGTCCAGTTGTTCTGTATTGAAGACGTGGTCATATTTTCATCAGATGATCATCAGATGATAACTGACTGTCTCAACACGTCATGACGGTCAGTCAGCGTTAAGTGACTTTATACGTTTGTCAAAGGCAGGACGTAATAAGACATAAACGCCATCTGTAAACTTTCTCTTGTCCCGCTTATAACTTCTGATCTGCTCAAGATAATTCAACAAACCTTTATATTCACGTGCATCACCACTAGACAGGGTATTGCGTAATATTTTCATCACCCCAGCTCCAAGGTCACAAATCAAGGTCAAATGAAGTAAAAGGCCTTTGCTTGTTTGGGCCATTACTACAGTTTGCTGTATAACAGTTTGCTGGTGGGCGTATAATGTGCCGTATGCAGTGCTCTTGTATCAGGAGGCCACAACAATAAAACGACGCACATGTCCGGATTTTTCTTTTCTGAAAGCCGCAGGAGACATTTTCTCCATCTGCCCTCTCTCCTCTCTAAGAGCATGTGCTCATTGTATAAATGTAATCGCACTGGCTGCAATGGTCTTAAGTTCAGAGGAACATGTAAGGAGCAGAGCGAGACAACAGTCAGAGCTTGAATTGGCCTCACTTCTCTGTCTCTGGTGTCCTCAGGGTCCCTGAGCAGGAGACGGTTTTCAGCGTGCTCAAACAGGGAGCTTTGTGTCTGGAGACCCGTGGGACCGACAGCCTTGGACTGGCAGACTGCAAGGCCAGCAGGCCCCGGCAGCAGGTCAGAACTACACCTGTGTATGGGGGGGGGAACATGTGGTGATGTGGCGGCCATCTTAAAGTTGCTATATGTAATTTCTGGAACACGCTGGAACTTAGAAAAATTTTGAACAGAGACACGTTTCTGGTCCCTCCCCCTCAGAGCCATATATGGCTCTGCTCCCCCTCGCTCTCGCTGTAATTCAGCTCAGCTTCCTTAACTCCGCCTCCACTTCATGTCCTGTCGCAGCCGCTCCGAATTTCTGTGTTTATATGTTAATAAAACGTTCTAAAAAATAAAATAAAAACATGGAGCGCTGGTCCAGCACACCAGAACACCATGAAATCTGCAGAGCCTCGGCAGCCACGTTGAACCCGAGTTTAATTTGCTCGTGACAAATTCATTCATTTCCTCAATTCATTCATGGACTCAGCGGAGGAGGAAGCGATCACTTGACTTTTGGCAAAAAAACAAAAGAAAAGTCCAGATCAGGGATGAAGAAGGGGAATTTAATACATTTGTGTCACATACAAAACAGTTTTGCATCGCTTTGCAATGCTTTGAACGAGAACGTGCGCGGCCGCTGCGGGCTGGGACAGGCGGGGGCGTGAGAAGTGAGAAGCTCTGTTTTTATTGGCTGGTTAAAAACTGTTTTTATTGGCTGGTTAACGGCGGGTCACTGTGTTTTTTTAATGCTTTTAGAGAAGCAAGGGGACTATAGTTTTTTTCAGAGATTACTTGTCTAACATCAGTCTGTCAGGAGATAGTGACAGAGTGAAGAAATATGTTAAAAATATATTGTTAGAAAAGTTACATATATCAGCTTTAAAGTAGGTTGACTCAAAAGGTAATCAACTATAGATGCTCATCATCAATGAACCTTTAAGTCTCATTCAAGTCTGCTCAGTGATTTGTGAAGTATTTTGCAAAAAGTACTCACAAATGTACACACACGCACACACGGATAAAAAATCTGATGCTCTGTGTTCATCTTCACTGAGACGACAGTGAAGCTGAACCCTACCTGAAAGATTTTTACATCATGGAAAGCTAAAAAAGTTAAACTTGTTTTCCTCTGACTTTTACACAAATCTGAACGTTTTCAGAAAATAAAACGAGTGGAAACTTGAGTCGGCATCGGTCCCCACACTCCTGTTTTTTTGTTTTTTGGTGTGTGTGTTTCAGAAATGGGAGCTGTTAGAGCCGCTGATTCAGCAGCAGGACCTCTGTCTGGCAATTTCTGCCTTCACAGCAGGGTCAAAGGTCAGGATGGAGCCGTGCAACAGCAAAGAGCCGAAACAGGTGAGAAGAGGAGACGAGACCGTCTTTGAGAGAAAGGTTAGAAAGCTCAATCATCCAGGTAGATTAATCACAAAAAGGTGAAATTGAGTCACCTGGACAGTTTATTTTTGGGAGAAACGTTTCGTCTTTCATCTGAAAGACTTCATCCGTCTGAGGCCTGCCAACCAGATCTGTCTCATAAATAGCACCTCCTTGTTCTAATATTTTCTGAACCATTCTGGCCACGTGTCCTCAGGCTGTTTCTGTAAGTAGCAGTTTGGCCATCAGGCCTAAAACATTTGATTGTTATGCTGATGATGGATCGTTTTGGACGTATCGTTCCTTTTTCCACGTGTAAAGTCAGTTTCTGGGAATTCCACAGCAGGCTGGCTTGAAGCACGTCAGGGAGGTGCTATTTATAAGACAGACCTTGTTGGCAGGCCTCAGACTAATGAAGTCTTTTGGATGAAAGATGAAACGTTTCTCCCAAAAGAAACTGTCCGGATGACATGATTTAACCCTTTTCGCAGTATTTTAGAGAATTTCTCTGGACTGAGTGGTGTTTCCCAACGTTACGACCGCCAGCAATCTGAGAGGAAACAGATTTAACGTTAGACATGGTGCAAACGGGCTGCACAGCTCTTTGGTTTTTCACACACGTACAACAAAAATAACAACCTTCAAAAAAATGTATTTATGGGAGTTATTTTTAAAAAAAGTCAGCGCACCGCCACTTAAACGTTTTTACATCTACCGTTCTACGTTGTCACATTTCAACCAGGGCTGATACGAGACGTAAATGTCTGCGATATACAAATCCTACAAAAACAAGAAGAGTCTGGAGCCGAGAGGTGGGTCCAGTTCTGTAGACTGAGATCTGACTAATGCAGGTTCTGGCAGAACGGTTCTGTTTTTCTAAATTATTACCGGTATTGTCTTTTGTCTGATGCATCACTGATCTGTTCCCTGATCGTCCATCACCAACATCAGCCAGACTCTCCCTGATCTCTTCTGGAAAACTGCCTGGAACACTTTTAAGCAGCTTTTTCTTTAGTCTTAGTGATTTATTGATGCTCTTAGGTTTTTAGGATTAAATTTGGATTCAGTCCTGCAAGCAAAAAAAAGAAAACACGGATCACTTTGACTCAAGGCTATTTGAAAAACTGCAGTCTGTCTGCTTGAACCAAACACAAAAAGTGGACAAACACAAAGTTTATAGACGATGTTCATTTTTATACATTAAAGGGTCAGTTTAAAAAAAAATAATTCAACCTTTATTTAGGCAGGTTAATCCCATTGAGCCTCGAGGACTCATTTACAAGAGAGCGCCAACATGCGTCACTTTAACTGGGGGTAGTTTTTACAGTGTGCGGTGGTGACACTAGCTGTGACAATACAACAAGTACAGCTGTTTTCCACTCGTTGTATCCAAATATGTTTTCTGCTGTTTCCCTGCTTTAACTCACCTGACTCTAATTATTGAATTACCTGCTCAGAATGTAGAAGAAGCCAGTCAGTGACTCGTTTATTTCTGTCAGGTGTGTTGAAGCAGGGAAACACCTGAGACATGCAGGACTGTGGACTATGAGGACCAGGGTTGGGGACCAGCTCCATCAGAACCACAGCTCATGTTTTATTCATTTGTGCATCAGCCCACCGAGCTAACGTTCAGGACTCCTGACTCCCAGCCCTGTTCAAAATCTTATTAAAGACTTGGTAAAAAAAAAAAGTTGATGAATGAACTTGAGAAATTGCATTCCCTGTGAAAATGCAGTGTGTGCTTATTGCTGAAAAAACAAAAGTCAGACATTACCATAAAAATTTAAATTTATCTGAAAACAACTGAAATTAGCTAAAAACATACTGAAATGTAGCTGAAATGTAAGAACAAGCCAAAGTTAGCAGAAGAACGCAGAAAGAACATATGTTTGCTTAATTAAGTTTAAAATATATAAGCAGAAATTAGCACAAAATTAGGAAATTAGCTTAAAAAAAGCTGAAATTAACAAAAAAAAAATTTGCTGAAAATTAGCTAAAAAGGTAGAAAGAAACTTAAGCTACCAGAAGGAAAGGGAAAGAGCTGAAATTAGCTAAATTAAATTTTAAGAAAAGTGAAATTTAGCTGAAAAGGCTAAATTTAGTACAAAGCAGCTAAAAAGTAGCTTAAATAGCAAAAGAAGTTGAAACTAGCAAAAATAAGCTAAAAGGAGCATAAAAAGCTAAGATTAGCAGAAAGAAGTTACGGTACTTGTAATTAGGCAGAAAGTAGCAGAAATTACAATAACAATTTGAATTTATCTGAAAACAACTGAAATTAGCTAAAAACATACTGAAATGTAGCTGAAATGTAAGAACAAGCCAAAGTTAGCAGAAGAACGCAGAAAGAACATATATTTGCTTAATTAAGTTTAAAATATATAAGCAGAAATTAGCACAAAATTAGGAAATTAGCTTAAAAAAGCTGAAATTAACAACAAAAAATAGCTGAAAATTAGCTTAAAAGGTAGAAAGAAACATAAGCTACCAGAAGGAAAGGGAAAGAGCTGAAATTAGCTAAATTTAAAAAAAAGAAGTGAAATTTAGCTGAAAAAGCTAAATTTAGTACAAAGCAGCTAAAAAGTATAGCTTAAATAGCAGAAGAAGTTGAAACTAGCAAAAATAAGCTAAAAGGAGCATAAAAAGCTACGATTAGCAGAAAGAAGTTACGGTACCTGTAATTAGGCAGAAAGTAGCAGAAATTACAATAACAATTTGAATTTATCTGAAAACAACTGAGATTAGCTAAAAACATACGGTACTGAAATGTAGCTGAAATTTAAGAACAAGCCAAAGTTAGCAGAAGAACGCAGAAAGAACATATACAGTGTTTGCTTAATTAAGTTTAAAATATATTATAAGCAGAAGTTAGCACAAAATTAGGAAATTAGCTAAACAAAATAGCTGAAAATAACAAAAAAATAGCTGAAAATTAGCTGAAAAGGCAGAAAGAGACATAAGCTACCAGAATGAAAGGGAAAGAGCTGAAATTAGCTAAATTTCAAAAAGTGAAATTTAGCTGGAAAAGCTAAATTTAGTACAAAACAGCTAAAAAGTAGCTTAAATTGCAAAAGTTGAAACTAGCAAAAATAAGCTAAAAGGAGCATAAAAAGCTAAAATTAGCAGAAAGAAGTTACCTGTAATTAGGCAGAAAGTAGCAGAAATTACAATAACAATTTGAATTTATCTGAAAACAAATGAAATTGCTAAAAAAAAAAATCTAAAAATAAGTACCGGTGGTTGAGAAGGTAAAACAAGCTGAAATTACCAGAAGAAAGCAGAAAGAACACGTTGAAACTTGCAGAAATAATCTGAAAGGAGCATAACAAGCTGAAATTAGCTGAAAGAAGTTAGAAGAAGCACAAAAAATATTGTAGTTAGCAGAAAGGATCTGAAAGGAGCATAAAACAGCTGAAGGATGTTCCTTCATATTTTATGATGAAAAAAATGGCAGAAAAGGCTAAATATTTCAAAAAGCTAAATTTGCATCAATACAAGAAGACATAGCAGTATTGTCCTAAAAGAGCTGAATGTTTTGATTTATGATTTGTTGAAATAGCACAAAAATTGTGGATAGAGAAAGATGCTGAACAACATATGGTGTGAAGGCTTCTGTGAGTTCATGTTGGGACTCGGGAGGGTGAATTAAGCTTGTTGTTTCTCGGTGGTGAACTGTGAACAGGACTGGAGGGAGCTTGTGGAACATTAAATATTAATGGAAGCATGGATGAATGAAAACAGATTTTTCTTCCAAAGAAAATAAAAGAAAAAAATAAAAGAAAATAAAACAGTGCCTGTTCACAAACGACCACCTGAACCTTCTTGTGTCGAACACTCGGTGCGATTAGCAGAAAAAAGAAAGCTTTCGTTTTGTGTGATGGCTCTCGGCTATGCGGTGCAGCCGGTTCTCCACTGTGACCACAGCTCGTCTGGAATTTATTCTCTAATCCCAGTCTGACTCAGCTCATACTCATCACTAACTTTGGCACATGGTGGACTCAGGGTGTCCCAGGACATCTGCATTAAAAGACACGTATTCATCCTTTCCATCTGTTTTGTTTTTGCAGAAGTGGAAGCCAAAAGGCATGGCTCTGCAGCACATGGTCAGCGGTCTCTGCTTGGACAGCCAGAGCCTGACGGGACCTCTGATCATCTCACAGTGTCGTCCCCAGATAGCCAGCCAGTCCTGGGAGCCTCAGCTTATCACTTGAAGTGCTGAGGACCAGCGGATGAGGACAGACTCTGGACCTGGCCTGCAGAGGGACTCTGGTTTTGTTTTTTAAGGATAAAGGAATGAAAACTGTACTTTTCTGATGTCACTTGCTAGCTGCCACTCCTCGGGACTGATAAGAAGAGCACGACTGAAACCATGCGAAGGCCTCGTTGAGGAAACAACCAGAGGTCTTCTGTGTACATTGCGTCATCCTTTAAGGATGCTGCGGTTCTACGTATTCTGAGCTTTTTCACTGAAACTGTTGCACATTTCACTTTTTAATTTCTGTTCCTACTCTGCTCCACAATTTACTTAAAATAGGAAAATTGTGACGATCTGCTTGAAAAGACGAGTGCAGACTTTACTGTAGCAAACCTGTTGAGCTGCACCTGACCAGCTCTCAGGTGTCCTAGTCTTAGGTTGGAGTATGGCTGAGGACCAGGACAGCTTCATATATACAGTATACACATGTAAATAAATAAAATAATAATAATAATAAATATATATATATATATATATATATATATATATCATATATATATATATATATATATATATATATATATATATATATATATATATATATATATATATATATATATACAGGTATTCCCCGATTTACGAGCGAGATCCGTCACAAGGAGGCGCTCGTAAACCGGAAATCTCGTAATTTGGAACGGCCGCCATTTCTCTCGTAAACCCGGAAGTCCGCTCGTAAATTTCGCCAGCGCACCTAAAAACACTCTATTTTCATCTAAAAACTACTTTTGAGTGCATAAAAATGATCGGAAACGTGTGTTTATATGCTTAACTTGCTAACTGTAGTGAAAAAACACATGAAAACTCAGTATTTTTTTCGTTTTTTCCAAAAATTCAACCCGGAAGTCCGCTCGTAAATTTCGCCAGCGCACCTAAAAACACTCTATTTTCATCTAAAAACTACTTTTGAGTGCATAAAAATTATCGGAAACGTGTGTTTATATGCTTAACTTGCTAACTGTAGTGAAAAAACACATGAAAACTCAGTATTTTTTTCGTTTTTTCCAAAAATTCAACCCGGAAGTCCGCACGTAAATTTCGCCAGCGCACCTAAAAACACTCTATTTTCATCTAAAAACTACTTTTGAGTGCATAAAAATGATCGGAAACGTGTGTTTATATGCTTAACTAGCTAACTGAAGTGAAAAAACACATGAAAACTCAGTATTTTTTTCGTTTTTTCCAAAAATGTGCAGCTCGTAAGTCTGGGACCTCGCAGATCAGAGCGCTCGTAATTCGGGGACTACCTGTATATATATATATATATATATATATATATATATATATATATATATATACATATATATATATATATACATATATATATACATATATA
>JBBPBX010008821.1:16514-41652 GCA_038048925.1 Garcialebias charrua
ATACATGTATATATATACATGTATATATATCAGAGTTTTTTTTTTGCTAATAGCAGTGTTGAAAGCACCATGCAAAGCACTGTCAGAACATTATTTATTCTTTTGCACGATCAGACTAAAAGAATGTTTCTTTCTATCTATCTTTCTTTCATTTTTTTTTCTTTCTGTTTAATTATCTACAAAGTTTTATGTAAAAATCTGAAACAGATTACTGGCTTGTTTTCTGTGTATTGTAACCAATACAGTATTGTTTGAAAAATAAAATGTGGTTTCAAATAAATGTGGTTGGCGCCATTTGTAAAACAAATTCCAAACATCCCTGATGTCCAGAGGATGAACCAAGATCAATTTATTGCAGCCACCAAAGCCCACTGTGGGTGGGGGGTCTTGGCGCTCTGACCCTGGTTTACCAAAGTTGGTTCTTGGGACATAAAACGTAACCTCTGGCGGGGAAGGAGTCTGAGCTTGTGCGTGAGGTTGAGAGGTACCGAGTACCGACTAGATACAGTTGGGCTCACTGCAGTGACGTCAACCATGGAAGTGGGAAGTGGAAGAAATACATTGAGGACCTTCTCAATCTCAGGATCTTCCATGGATGAAGCTGAGCCAGGAGGCTTTTAGGTTGGTCCATCCATAACTCGGTTTACGTCACAGATTAAAAAATAATAATAAAAAAGCTCTGTGGTGACATGGCTCTGGTGGTGGATGAGATCTGTCATGATCTGCTGTTTAATGTTAGAACCCACGTGCAGAAAAACAGACTGGCTTCCGATTGTAAAATGGATAATGATTTATTAAACAAAAATAATAATGCTGAAGGAACAAAAACACTTACTGAGAGGAGAGGAGATGAGCAGATCATACACCGTGGAAAGACAAAGCCCCAGTGCTCAAGAAGTGAACACACAGAGTCTAAATACTAACACAAACGAGACAGTGAGGAGCACCTGGGGTGATTAGAATGAGGATCAGCTGTGAATGATTAAGGCTGAAGGCCTGAGCACAGAGAGAAAGACTGAGGAGTGGGAAATGACAAAGACTGAATGAGATACACAGAAACCAGTAATCAAAGCCCAGAATAACAGACAGGAAGGGAACACAAAACATACTCAAGTTAACATAAAGAAACAGACAGAGACAGAGCCTAAAGAAACAGAGCCTAAAGAAACAGACACAGACAGGGACAGAGCCTGACATGATCTGCACTGAGTTCTGAAAAATCAGGATGTTTCTGGGGTGTCTTGGTTGACACATCTATGATACCTTGTGTGGATATCAGGGGCGTCATCGCTGGGTTGGCAGATTGGGAAGGTGCTTCCACTTTTTTGTGAAAACCAGTGTAGATAAAAAAAATTGCACTGTGAAATGACTCTTTCATTCTTTGGTGGTCATAATGTTGCTGCACTAGGTGGCTGTGTCATGTATGGCACTACCTTACCATCATAATTCAATTAATCTCAATGTTACAACCTGTGTAGTTATCAGAGTCAGAGAATCTTTATTGTCATTTGCACCGCATGTAGTACATGTGATGAAACAAGATTATGTACACAGGGTCCCAGTTACATCCAACAACAAAATGTAAGAGAAAAACAGTAATAACATCTAGGATATAACTAAGAAAAACATTATGTGCAATATACTTGTAGACCATGTGCATTTAAGCTAATATTACTACTTGTGAAATACTTATTTATACTAAGTCATCCTACTTGCACTGTTATATGCTACCATGTTGTTGTTTATATTTCTTTTGGATCTTGTAAATATATATATTTGACACTTTTTAATGCTTTATTTTGTACTTTTATTGCATGTTTTCATATTACTTTTTTTATTGTTTTGTATTTAATGAGTTGAAAAAGTTCTTCTCACCCTGAACAGTTCATTGCATGATTGTTGACCTTGTGTTAACCTCCATATGATAAATAAGCATAACCTCTATAAATCAAAAACCAACTCGGTAAATTATGTCCCTGCTCATTATAATAAAAAACTCCTTATAATTCATAATTTCTTAAATTTAAAATATTTTTAAACCCAAGTAATGATTTATATTTTCCATTCCATATTTTACCTCTCAGAACTGAAAACATATACTGTATATAGAATATTAGCTCAGACTGCAGCCAAATACTGTACAAATAACTCTTGATTTTAAAAAGATAGACAAACTGTTATCTTTAAAATCACAGTATCTGTACATTTTTAAACTCTGGAGCAAATAAAAAGGTTATTAAATTAGTTCATCTATTGTAAGAGGCTTTGTGTTTTATTCTGATTGCTCTTTATTTATCTAGATTTGTTTAAATGTGTTTCTTATTGTTCGTAACCTAAATAATTAAAGTTGCTGAGTTCTGCAGAACAGACGGTTCTTTACTGATCTTTGCCAGGCCGAACACAAGAGGGCAGAACATCCGAACAGATCCATTGAATGTCACCAACAAGCTGGAAACTTGCAAAAAATAAAAGTTAGATCAAAATAAATAAAACACTTGGATATGAAGTCAAAGGCTGTCAGCAACAAACGATGATTCAACACCAAAGAGATGTCTGAACAAAAGCACTTTACACATCACATACACAACAAGTCCTACAACTAGAGACACAGACAGTGTGCTCGGCTTGTTTTGTAACCTTTGAAGCATCAAATATGCCACAGTGCAGCTCCGTAAGCTCCACAGTTATGTGAGGAATGCTGATAAACTGCTGGTCTTTCAAAGAGGCCAGTGTGTCATCATTAGAGGTGGAAGAGTCCACTCCAACATGGGGCAAGTGAAAGAACAGTAAGAGGTTTAGTCAGCGTTAAGCTATTTAACATGTTGGGCCAATGGAGAATTGAACTTGGGGAGTTTTAATTGTAATAATGTTAGAAAAGTTGCAGTTTTGTAAGCTAATCCAACAGTCATGAAATACAAACATGTAAACATGTTGAACTACAGATATGCATTCAGTCACACACTATGAAGTACAGTATGTGATGTTTAATTTTAAAATATTTTTGTTAACATTATTCATCAAACCTGGAGAAAACCAACGTGTGCAGGGAGAACATGCAAACTCGACCCAGAGAGGCCCCACCCCAGGAAGCAAACCTGCAGCCTTCTTGCTGAGACAGCTTTAATCTATGAAGATAAATTAGTCTCAAAAGTACTCACAACTGGATCCCAGAGCGTACACGTTTTACAAATGTGTATTAAAAGATTCACAAATGCATTAACAATTTTTCAAGCGTACATCACCCAGTGGAGAAAATGTCAAATTTGATCTCAACCTGGAAAGTAAGTTAAGTAGTGCATGGAAAACAGAACAAAATCCAACAGAAATCCTGACGTACAAACACATATACACCAAAAACACACACATTAAAATGTGCACACATCCAGCAGCCTCCTCGTGAACATCAAATTTCTGCACCACTTTTTAGCTTTAACTCTGTACCTAATCCATTTTGGTATTTCACTCAGGGCACTGAACAAAAACATTCACATACATTAGAAAAGCCAAAAAGTAAAAGTTCTCTCTCTAAGGAAGCAGCAGCTTGTGTTGAATCTTCACTTCGTCACAGTCTCCCATCCTGAGCAAGCACAAAGGCGACAGTGGAAAGAAAAAACTTCCACATAAGAGGAAGAAACCTCCAGCAGAACCAGGCTGAGCGGCCATCTGCTTCGACCGGCTGTGTTTGAGAGGACAGGAAGTAGAAACAGACAGAGAATGACAGGTCCAGGTGCACTTTCTATAGGAGGACAGATAAAAAAAAAAACATGTTAAGATAGAAATAATTACAAAAACAAACAGGTAGAGCAAGTAAAGAAGCAGCAGAGAGAAGAAATGTGGTCAATTTGTCCTCCAGCAGCCTATAGCAGCATGGCTAAGGGATAGCAGGAAACCCAAGCAGACCCTAACGATAAGATTTATCAAAAAGGAAAGACTTAAGTCTAATCTTCAAACTGGACAATGTGTCAGCCTCATGGACAGAAACTGGAAGTTGGTTCCACAAGAGAGGAGCCTGACAACTGAAAGACCTTCCTCCCATTCTGTTTTTAGAAACTCTACAAGTAAACCTGCAGTCTGAGAGCAAAGTGCTCTGTTAAACAAGTATGGAACAATAAGCTCTGTGAGTGGTGGTGAAGAGGCTAGAGAAGGTGGACCTGTAATTGGAAGGCTGCTGGTTCAACTCCCCCAGCGCAACAATAGTGATTTTGTATATGATTTCTTTAACTTTGTTAATTACTTTAAAGGTACAGTATGCAGTTTCTGTAGAACTGCAGAACTTAGAAATATTTTCAACAGGCAAAGCATTCTGATCCCGCTCTGCCCCCTTGTGGTCTGTTAAATTTCAAATTCAAGCTCTGTTTTTATTGGCTGGTTACAAACTCTGTTTTTATTGGCTGGAAAATGGTGGGTCACCTTTTCTTTTTAGAAATGCTTATTTACCACCTGGAGAAGCAAGGGGACAATATTTTTTTTATTTTTTTTTCAGAGATTACCTGGCTAACATCAGTCTGTCAGGAGGTAGTGACAGAGTGAAGAAATATGTTCATAAAAAAAGCTACATACTGCAGCTTTAAATTTTTGCTATTTTTGGGTGTAACTGGGACACTGAGTACATAATGTCGTTCCACCTCATGTGCCACATGTGATGTGAATGACAATGAAACTGACGTGAACTTGACCTTACTTTTATCTTCTTCTTCTTCTTTCGGCTTTTCCCTTTTCAGGGGTCGCCACAGCGAGTCATCCTCCTCCACCTCACTCTGTCCTCTGCATCCTCTGTCCTCACTCCAACTACCTTCATGTCCTCTCTAACTGCATCCATGTATCTCCTCTTTGGCCTCCCTCTGTGTCTTTTTCCTGGCAGCTGCATTTCTAACATCCTTCTACTAATACACCCCTGTCCCTCCTCTGGACATGTCCAAACCATCTCAGTGTGTCCTCCCTAACTTTATCTCCCAGTTGTTCAACATGTGCTGTACTTCTGATTATCTCATTCCTGATCTTATCCATCCTTGTCTCTCCTTAGGAGAACCTCAACATCTTCATTTCTGCTACTTCCAGTTCTGTCTCATGTCTTTTTGTCCATGTCTCTGTCTCCAGACCATACAACATAGCTGGTCTCACCACTGTCTTGTAAACTTTTCCTTTGACCTTTGCCGACACCTTTTTGTCACAAATCACTCCTGAAACTTTTCTCCATCCACTCCATCCTGCCTGGACTCTCTTTTTCACCTCTTTACCACATTTCCCATTTTCCTGGACAGTGGACCCCAAGTACTTGACGTCACTTGACCTTACGTTTATAATAATAAAAATAAAAAAACAGTTAATAAAGAAAGTGTTTTTTTGGTTTGTTTTTTTAAGAGTCGGCCCAGCAGTAGTACTAATTTGAATTCAAAGTCAGAATTTTGTCTATGATTAAATTCCAAATTCTGGAGTTTCATTCAGAATTCTGAAGAGAGAAAAAAATCAGCCTTTTCCCGTTTTATTTTTAATTTAATTTAATTTATTTTAACTTTTTTCTCTGAATTCGGAGATTAAAGATGGGAGAACAAAACAGAATTTTTTTTTCCACTTTTTTTTATTCATTCATTCAACCTTTATTTAGTCAGGTAAATCTTTTGAACCTCATGGGCTCATTTACGAAAGCGACCTGCTAAAACTAAAGAACAATGAACAGCAGTGGTAGAATTTCCTTAAACAATAAACAATAAACAAACAAACAATAAACAATAGAAAACAAAAGAGAGAAAAAAACAAAAGAAAGTTTTTTTTTTTTTTAACAAAGTATCAAAAAACTAGCAAAACATTATAAGGTAGACGTATAAAATCAAAGACAGGAACAAATCTGCATTGGTTTTTGCCAGGATTCCAACAGATTCTGAAAACCATTTAGAGAAGTCAAGGTCGAGAGCTTCAGATCTTTTTGTAAGATATTCCATGAAGCAGGAGCGGAGTAGGAGAAGGCCCTTTTTCCAAGTTCAGTCCTCACTGACGGAACACTGCAGGTAATCATGTCCTGAGAGCGCACGCTGTAGCTGCACTCACGTAAAGACATGTAGGAGGAGATGTATGAGGGCAGCAGACCAAGAAGTGATTTAAAGATGAAAATGTACCAGTGGAAGAGTCTGCGTGAGGTTAATGATGTCCAGTTAACCAGTGAATACAGGGTGCAGTGGTGGGTACGATAATCACAACCAGTTATGAATCTTAGTGCACCATGATAGACAACATCCAACATCCGCAGGGTGCTTGTAGGAGCATTCATGTAGAGAATGTCACCGTAATCAATGGAGGGAAGGAAAGTCACAGATACAAGGCGTTTCCTAACATTCAGTGTTAGACATGATCTGTTTCTGAAAAAGAAACCCAGTTTAACTTTCAGTTTCTTCACTAGGTTTTCCACGTGGAGTTTAAAAGAGAGATGTGAATCGATCAGGATACCCAGATATTTATAGGAATCAACAAACTCAATAGGGACACCATTTGAAGATAAAATCAGAGGAGGATCTGCTGGAACCGCCTTCCTATTTGAAAAAAACATCCCTTTTGTTTTATCAGCATTTAGGACAAGTTTGAGACGGAACAAATCTGACTGGATGATGTCAAAAGCGGATTGCAGTAACTGGAAAGCCAACAGTTTTATTTTCTAATATTCTGAGAAAATGTCCGAATCCTGACTTTAACGTTTTAAACATTTAAACATCATTTTCAACACTTCTCTCCCCCCCTCCCAACGTTCCTCTTTGATGAGAAAAATCCAATTATGGAACCGCGCATGCGTCCTGCGTCAGGTCCAATCTGTCGCGCGACGGAGGAGGCGGACCGTTGCTAAGGAGGCGGACCGTTGCTAAGGAGGAGGTTTAGCTTGAGACTCCCGAGAAGCAGCCATTCAGCGGCGGCTGGAAGCTACGGGACCGTGCGGCGCTCTGTCCGACACTCTCCGTGGACTGGGGATTATCTGGCCCTGCTCGTGACTCGCGGGGGACGGTGTCCACGAGGGGCTTCCTTGCAGAGGCGGTCACAGGTATGTTGGCAGTAATTTACGGCTCGGACTGGCTCACCTGGTTCACCGTGTTAGCTTCCCTGGCTAAGTGGCGCTAGCCTCCGAAAGTGGTGCACGCAGCTACGTTAGCGCGCAGTTCCGTGACGTTTAACCCGTTTACTAACCCGGACTAGGTGCCAGAACGAGCTGGTGACGGCCAGGAGTCAGTCTGACAGCTCTTACCCGTGCGAGAAAGGGCAGGTTCCGGCTAGCTGACGGAGAAAGCGGCTTATCCGGCTAGTTACATCCTTACTGCTGTCAACTAGTTACCTGATAACTTTTAGAGGTAGTCCGGAAAACGTTTTCTGGACTCGGTGTCTGTCCACTAACCGTATGACGTCAGCGGTTCTGTGATTGTTGGCTCGTCCGTGAACCTCTCTGGTTCCGGTGGGAACAGAACCAAAGGGACTTTCTGTGAGGTGTGTCGGCCTGCGCCTCAGGTGAGCTATGGCGGCTTCCATTCTGCTCAGGTAACACCTGCAGCCTTTATGGATCAGTTTGCTGTAGTAGGTGATCTGTGGCACGAGGAGCCAGACTGTTGTTGTTGTTGTTGTTGTTGTTGTTGTTGTTGTTGTTGTTGTTGTTGTTGTTGTTGTTGTTGTTGTTGTTGTTGTTGTTGTTGTTGTTGTTGTTGTTGCAGCAGCTTCTTCCTCAGAGACAGCAGTGGTTTGTCTGATCATGACGTCACAACGAGCCTTTATAAATGGCTGACTGAAGACTTTGTTTTGTTGATTTTTATTTACCGGTACCTGAACTGAATTAGTTTGCTGCATCTGATCAAAAGACCCCCAACATAATTACAATAGCTTGACTGAACATGTATTAAACCTTTGCACTGTACACGACGAATAAAAAAAAAACTAAACGCGCAAAGATCAGTTGTGTTTACAGGTGTAGTGAAATGCATTGAGTCAGATGGTACAGAGTTCAGCTTTGAGGTGGTATCTCACGCTGCCATGACTCTTGGGCAAACGGTGATTGTCTCCAGTTTGTGCTCTTGAAGGATCTCAGTTTTATCTCGTGGGTCATAGAGGCCCATGAACCTGTTGATACAATAACGTTTTTCTCTGAACTGTCATGTTGGACGTCTCTGACCAATCTCAGGAGCACAGATACCTGCAAGGCGGGAGCTGTCCTCTGACAGAAAATATCTGAGGCAAATGCATCAGATTAAGTTGTAAATTTGGAGATGGCTGCCATGGTGGGTACAAAGCAGACCGAGGCGAGTGTATGTGGGCAACAAAAATACTCCATGTCCAAGAATGCAGTGCGACACAATACTGTACTGTAGTATGTAGGACGCACTGGTAGTTTGAAACAAGTAGCTGTGCTGAAGTGCAGCCTCGTGACTTGATGGTCACTTCGTCGCAGACAGATTTTAATGAGACTGCAACAGAAACTTCATTTCTTACAATTCTGAGCCACCAACTAGTCTCCCAATACACTAATGGCAGGAGTTTGGTCTACGGTTAGGAAAAAGCAGTTTTTTCCTTCCATGACAGAGAATGACTGGGTATATTCCACTGAACCCACAGTCTGTTAGCCGTTTGAGGGACAAGGAGAGCCTAGAGCAAGTATCTGAGCGACTGAGTGAGGTGGGGGAAACTTGCGCCACTCATTTAGTCTGATCTCACAGGAAACGTTCTTTCTTCACAGCGAGCTGCGCGTGTGAATACTGAGAAGTGGTGCAACCCAGGTAGATTAACCTGTTGTGCAATGACAATGCAGTAGAAGGTTTTTCCCTCTGACACCTGAGCTTCACACGTGGTGCAATCTCAGTCCTGTGATACCTGACTCAGGATGACATGATGCGTACCGTATTTTTCGGAGTATAGGTCGCACCTTTTTATCATTTTTCATGGCCTGCAACCTATACTTAGTAGGGCAGCACGGTGGCACAACTGGTAGAGCTGCTGCCTCTCAGCGAGAAGGTTGCCGGTTCAAATCCCGGTCCGGGGGCCTTTCTGGGTGGAGTTTGCATGTTCTCCCCGTGCATGCGTGGGTTTCCTCCGGGTACTCCGGTTTCCTCCCACAGACCAAAAAACATGCATGTTAGGCTGATTGGTGACTCTAAATTGACCCTAGGTGTGAGTGTGAGAGTGGATGGTTGTTTGGTGTGAGTGAGACAGGTCCCTCTTGTAAATGAGTCCCCGTGACTCAACGAGGCTAGCCTGTATAAATAAAGGTTGAATGAATGAATACTCAGGTGCGACCTATATATGGCTTTTTATCACTTTCGGCGAAACAAATTTTTAAATCCAGCTCATTTCACAATTACGTTCATTTATTAAGGAAAAGTTCAGCTCAGACACATATTTGCTATAATTTTTATCAAACAAACAATTGTTTTTAAGTGTTAATCTTCTTAAAGGCCTTGCTGTGCGCTCCTGTGGCAGACATTTGCAGCAGAGCTAAACGTAGGTGTGACCTATACTCTGGTGCGACCTATCCCTAATCTATTGGTAATAATTGGACAATGCGACCTATACTCCGGTGCGACCTATACTCCGAAAAATACGATATACAGTATCTCTCTTTGAATCAGAGTGACCATCCCTTTAGTAAAGATGACTGAACCCAGCTTCTCTGATGTACACAAATATCTACCATTAAAAACAGTTTTGATTTTAAATCATTTTTGAACAACATGACTTGATGTGAAAGATATGAAAATTAAAAATAAGCAAGAAAATTATAAGTTGTACTAATAGGGATGCACAAATACCGTTATTGGGTATCGGTTCTGATACCACAGATACTGCTTTGCTGTAGTCTCGTTCAGCCCTGTGGAGGTGGAGTTCTTAGGCGTTTGTCCTGGTCCACACTCTTTATGCATTGGTGGACGTAATGCACCATAGAGTTGTTTGGTAACCACACAAAAACACCAGAAGAAGAAATTTGTGGTGGGATTATAATGTGAACAATGGGGACAAAGTAAAGCCGACTTTAAATTCTCAGCAAAGATGTCAAGAAGAGGGAGAAATGGAGCACAAGGGGTTTAATAAAACATCTAAAACTCTATCAAAGATAGATTTCTTGTCTATCAAAGAGGTTTCTACCAGCAGCAGGGAGCGGCTGCAGTCTGTCAATAAAGAGGAAAGAGATGAATATCCCGACTCTGAGTTAACTCTAAGTAATCCCTCTGATTTTCAAACATATGGTATGAAGTGTTTGTGAGGCAGAGTGGGACAGAATCAGATTCACGTACATGTATTTATCACTAATGTATTATTATTGACAGGAAAATCTAAATGTTGTCACTTGAACAGAATATTCAGAGTAAACTAAGAAAGATGAGGAGAGCAAGTGCGTGAAGTAAATATTCATATTTAGTTAATTATTGTCTGTTTTCTGTTTTTATTACTCTTGGTTCTTCTTCTGATCGCACGTCAGTAACTTGTATTGGTACTCTGTACTGTATCAGCAAGTACTATTTGTTGTGAAAAAAATGTATCGTTGCATCTGTTTGTAATGCTGTTTCATGTTCACAATCACAAAGGACTGTCTGCACATGTTACATTTCTTAGCAGCTCTACGCTCACAGCTGACTGGGATCAGGGCCAACAGAGACACCCTGCAAGGATTCAACCACAGGGTTAGTTTTAAGAGCCGGGATCTCAAATGTGCAGCTGACCCCATTTCAACACAAGCAGCCTAAAATAGGCTGCGCGCAACAACAAAGTCTGCTTGAACTTGGCTTTGATGTGCCTTGTGTCATACTGCAGAGGAAGGCTGATGTTGGTCAGGATCCTTCCATACAGCCAGCCACTTTGAGAAGGGATGCCTCTGCAGGTGACAAGAATAAAACTCAACACCACAGAATGAAGACAACAGATTATCTGTGAAGGCATTCAGAACTTTCCATGTTGAGTTTAGTAAACTTGGATGAGTTATTTTCTGTGTAAGACCTCCACAGCTGGACACTTACAGTTTATTTAGATCTCAGGAAGAGAATTGGTTCAACAGTACTCAGGTCTGTCAGCTCTGGGTTTATTAGAATTTGTGGATCTTGTCCTGGTTATTAGAAATGTTCTTTTAATGCATGCATTCCTGTTGGGTATCTTTAGTATTTTTGTGGTATCACTGCACATTTTTAGAAAAGCTTTTGTGAAATATTATTGATTAGTAAGACAATATCAATTGTGATAAACCCACATTTTCCACACTCTTACCGGTATCTTTCATCTCAATAATCTAAACCATCATGAACACCAGCGATTCTGTTGGATTGAACTGAATAAATAATTACCAAATTACCAATGGTCTGATATCACTGTTTTTAAAAGGTTGCATTTACGCTGTCCACACAAGAACAAAATTACGGCTTTTACCTTTTCTCACTCTGGAACCTGGTTTTGAAGGCAATAAAAGTTTCTTAAAACACCTTTTCCATGTGAACACAAATGCTATACCAACAAAAACTCTTTATGTAGCCACACTTCAGACATTTTCAACAATAATTTAACAATAATAAGAGATAACAATAATTTTATCTTTAATCTGACTCCTTATTCTGCTAGATGTGTGGATCTTGCTGGAAGGTGCATGCAGTTGTCTTTCCTGTGGCTCCGGCTGAACGCTGAGAGTTCACAGCAGGGTTCAAAACACCAACTGTTGGTCCAAACTGCTATTAGACCACCTGAGTGCAGGAATGATCCGAGGACATCCAGTGTCTCTGCTCCGTGATGCTCATTCGTTTCCTGGAGGAGACGTTTAATGAGACGTGGTGACGAGTCGGCTCGCTGACTACAGAAAACCAAACGGGTTCTTAAATCGACCCGGGTCCAGTGCCAAGCCTGGACTAGAACTGGAACCTCTTTAGTAGAAAAACAGCCACTCAGAGGTGATAGCTCCAGTTCTCTGTGGCTTCAACTTCTGGGTTTTGGTTCCGTTATGAGACATTTCAATGGTGAGGACGCTCACAGACCTACCAGAGGAGTTTCTCTGCCATATAGCTCGCCATTTAGAGTTATCAGTCGACAGTATTTAACATTTTTCTAACTTTGTAGTCCAGTTTGCACAAAGTGTTTGGTTCTGGGCTCTGCATTGGATGTTGTTGGCTTCATTTTAGATTAAAGAGTGAAATCGGAAGGGACAGTTTTAAACAGAAGTGCCTATGGTTCATGTAGTGCTTTAATTATAATATTTTATTCTTTACATTTCATATAAGCCAGCTTTGTGTGTAACAGCAACATGTGATGCAATTAAATTAGTACCTTCCATCCATCCATCCATCATATTTTATATTTTTTGGGTTGTGAGGATCACTGATGCCAAGCAGTTACTGTGAGAGAGGATGGGGATGCTTGGACAGGTCTCCAGTCCATCACAGGGACACCTGGACAGGTCTCCAGTCCATCACAGAGACACCTGGACAGGTCTCCAGTCCATCACAGGGACACCTGGACAGGTCTCCAGTCCATCACAGGATACATTTGTACCTAAACTTGTGATAAAGGTGGGTTAGGGTTAGGTGGTTCTTGTGTGTTTCTGTATTTTGATGCAGCACATTTGTCTTCAGCTTTTATTTAACCATCTTGGCATGGACAGGAAGTTTTGACAACTTTGTTCATTGTAGATTTGTGATCTTTTCACAAGGTAAAAGACAATGTCCTGTTAATGTTTTTATTGGTGTGGACTCTTGAGTGGTGACTACACAGAAAACACAGTACAGTAACTATCTGCATCAGACTAGCTTGTGTGTCTGTTTTTGTCATGGATCCTTGTCCCTGGCATGGAAGGAATGACGTTTCCCAGCACATGATACGTCTGCAGGCTTCATCCTATGTGTCTGTACTGTAATCTGTAGCTCCCATTTGTCACCTCCTGTCCTCACAGACAAATATCAACATTGGCACCAATTTCCACCTCTGAGCTTGCATGATGATGTTGATAGAAAAACATGAATTAAATCTGCTCTTCTAAATATTGCGTCAGATGAGGTCAACTCAAAGAAAGTAGCTTAAATCAGCATAAAGGGGAAGTTGTTCTACAACTCTTCCACGTTATGTTTCACGTCTCCTCCCCCTCGTGCTTTAAGAATACCTTTCCTCTGAGATGTTTGACTCTTCTGGCCTCTCTAAGCCCACTGCTTGTTGTGTAACTAACATGAGTTGGATCTGTATTCCTTTGGCTGCCGTTAGATAACTGGATTATGAGTTGGTTAAACAATCAGCAAGTCGATGCTTTAGTAAGAGTCTTTTTCCTGTTGCAGTGTGGTGCGAGTTGTTGTTGCAAAGGTTGGATGAGCTGCTGTGCACAGTTGTGTATTTTTGTTTCTTTTACAAGGAAGGGAAAACTTGCACAGCAGCCAAAGCTGAAGCTTTGCCTAATCGATAACGAAAGTTCCCCGGTGCAAGAAAGTCAATTATTAACGAGCTGAATATCATGTTCTGCCTCCAGTAGGGAGGCGTTTTTGTTTATGAATTATGGCTCCTTTGGTCAGAAACTGAGGGAGAATGAGTGAGGAAGGACGGTTTGAGTTGGTTTGCTTAGGTCCACGATCTTCTCAGAGTGAAGGTGTTGAATGGACGTCTGAGCAGCATGTTGTGCATGTTCAGTTTTTATATTGCGTGTTGAAAACACAAAAACCCCGTGTGTGTGTGTGTAAAAAGATCCAAACGATGTACAGTAGCAGCACTGCAGCATTCGTCAACCAGCATCCTGCAGAGAGGAACGTCTGGCAGGGGAGAGATCCACTGTGCTGAGTCGACAGGAGGCTACACGTCTGTTCAGCTTGTCAGGTTGCCCACCTTCATTCAGCATTTCAGAGACCCACCGTCGGCTTCTGGCTACGTGAGCCTGCTGACCAGGCCTTTGCCTGCAGGTCACTGAACCGTTGTTCGTGCTGTGCCTCTGAGGCCTGCCCATTATCTCACAGTAATTGGTGCCTGGGCTCCGGCTGATCAAAAGTGTCCAGCTGATCATGGGGCTCTGGTAATTTTCTATTTTCTGTTGCTCTGGACTCTTTGCCTACGTACTTTCCTCTTCATCTGTCTCTGTCTGGTTGTTGAGAAGAAGAAAAAAGGCCTAATGTCTGCAGGCTTCATTATTTCTGGTGTTCTAACTAGAAGTGACAAAGCTGAGCAATACTTTTTTGTTGTTGCCATTTAAAAAAAGATAAATCATTAATAAAATGAAAACTTGCTGTTTTAAACTTGAGTTTTCCGTCATGAACTGGACCTTCAGTGTTGAGGCTTGCAGGTTTCTACACAATTTACTCGTGATTAACCTCCTGCATGTGCTGCTGGAAACTAGATGTCATCTTGTTTTGTTTCCAGTTGGAGAGAAAAATCGAAAGTTGTGCATTAGGAGCATCCTGCCACCTGAGCGAGCTGCAGCCCCCCCACCGTATGAGAGGTGCAGGGAGAGGTGGACACAGCTCTGCTGCAGCTTCTCTGTGGGTTTTCAAAGTCAAAAGTCAAAGTCAACTTTATTGTCAGAACTGCAATATGTACAGGACATACACAGGACCGAAATTGCGTTTCTCTCAGTCCCTCGGTGCAACAGTAACCATCTAAACACTAAACACTAAAACATTTAATAAACATAAGCATAAAATAGTAAAAGTGTAACACTGTCCTGAGTTTTTTCATAATAGTATAAAAGTATGAAAATTTACACCAACACTGAAACACCAAACACCCCTAAAACACCAAACACCCAATGAACATAAGCATAAAATGAAATAATAAAAGTGTAATACTGTCCTGAGTTTTTGCATAGTAGTATAAAAAGTATAAAAAGTATATCTATAAAATAAACTGAAGGTTCTAGCATTGACATTTGCAAAGAGTGGCACAGCAGCATATAAGTTAATGTACACAGTATATGTATGAGGTATTTGATGTTGGTATATAGGCAAAGTGGCATATGCAGTGAGGCACATAAGGCACATTTGGCATCCTTAGATAAGGCTAGTCAGAGAATGCTGTATATGTATCTGCAGTAGTGTAGATAAAAGTAGTGTAAATGTAAACAGTAGTAATAAATGTAAAGCAGTAGTAATAAATGTAAACCGTATTAATAAATGTAAACAGTGAATGTAAACAGTAGTATGACTATAGGCAGTAATGTAATACAAACATTAGTGCAAATATGAGAAGTAGTGCAAACTGAATGAGCACATGACCGAGAGTTTAGTGAATAACCCGTTTGATGACACAGAGTCCAGTGTTAAAAACTTTGTGTTGAGTGGTAATGTGTGAGAAAGTTTTTTGTGTTAAGGCAGTTCAAATGGGAGGGGAGGCAGAGCAGGCAGAGTGTTTAGCATTCTGACTGCCTGATGAACAGAGCTGTCTCTCAGTCTGCTGGTTCGAGCCTGGAGACTCCTCAGTCTCCTCCCTGATGGCAGCAGTCTAAAGCAGCTGTGTAGTGGGTGTGTGGGATCACCTGCCATGCAGTGGGCTTTCCGAGTGAGGCGTTTGCTGTGTAAGTCCTGCAGTGAGGGCAAGGAGGTGCCGACGATCTTCTCAGCTGCTCTCACGATGCGCTGGAGGCTCTTGCGGCATGATGCAGTACATGCACCAAACCACACCGTGATGCAGCTGGTCAGGACACTTTCTATGGCACCCCTGTAGAAGGTGCACATGATGGGGGTTGAAGCTCCAGCCCTTTTCAGCTTGCGGAGAAAGTAGAGGCGCTGGTGAGCCTTCTTGGCCAGTGCTGCAGTGTTCCTGCTCCAGGACAGGTCCTTCGAGATGTGCACTCCCAGGAACTTGGTGCTGTCCACTCTCTCCACTGCGGTGCTGTTGATGGTCAGAGGGTTTTGTTGCTACATCATGAGGTGACACCGAAGAGTCAATCAGAAGACCAGAAGAAGAGATTAGTTTGTTAAACTGTGAAGCTGTATGTGCGGAATTAAAATATGAAACCTTAATTAAAATAACAATAGTCAAACCACTCCTGTTCAGGTAAAATGTTTCTAAAGCACTATTATACTGAATCTGAATCCAATAAAGCAGCTGAAAGCTTCCGGCTAAACTTGAGAGGAAGAATAAATGGAGGCTGCAGCATCATCTTCATCATTCAGTGAGTCAAATACAATCATTTTAAACTACGTTTAACTTGATAATTAAAAAAAATTAAAAAGTTTTATTTTAATAAAGGAAGGCCCATTCCTTTGTGGTTACCGGTATACATGTATATATTTATAAAAAACTTTATTTTACTTGAAAACTGGAAGGTTTTAATTTCTAATTGATTTAAATTCGTTGAGTTCTCTGTTGAACTGAAAACTTTTAGCTGTATTTTTGTTGAAATGTTTCACTGACATTTAAAAAAAATTTTTTTTTATTATTTAGCTTTTCTTAATCCGCCATACGATAAAACTCTTTAAGGTCGTTACATTATGAAACATAGAATTTGGAAAAATAATAAAACAAATTTTGGTGGAAAAAAATAAAAAATTTCATAGGACCCTGAAATCAAATAGAAGTGAAGTACAGTAATAGTATTGCTTAAAATATTTTTTTTTTACACGATAACCTTCATTTGAATAATTACTAAGTGTGTAACGCTACGCTAAAATCAAATTTCAGTTCGGTTCAGTTTCAAGGAGGGCTCGGTTCGGTTAATTTTCGGTACAAAAAAGGCCAAAATAAAGAGTTACAAAATGTTTATTTTGAAAATATGCCAAGTAAACAAGTTCAGTCATTACAGAGGTGATCTGGTGGATGAAGAAGACTCGGCTGCTATCATCCTCAGACTGCAAACAACACAGAGAAAAAAAATTGAGTTAAGATTATAATTTTAAATTAAAAAGTTGATTAGAGCACAATAATACAATAACATTACCTCTTCTTGCATGGTCATCATATGAGGTGGTTGAATATTCTCTCTCGCTCATCATCATCATCGTCAGGGCAGGGCTTTAAATCTGGTCCAGGGCTTAGTGACAATATCAATTTGAGCTTTTTCATAAAGTGCTGCTACAACTTTTTGGCTGAAGTGTTGACGTGTCGTAGCGAGGCTCAATAACCTTCAAGCCGACGCATCAACAACAGAATACGGACGTAGATCCAGCGCTTTAAAAACTCCTACAGCTTGTGTTATTGCTTTGGACCGCTCTGAATTACCTGATAAAGGTTGTTTAAATGCCGCTGATATCCGTGTTTGCACCAAGCTAATTTCACATTCGGATGATGTAGTTTCAAGTGCGTTAAGTTAGATGTGTTGCCTGCGGCAGATCCAATCTCCGTGAAACATTATCGACACACAGCTTTGGATTTGTCCATTTGTCTTTTAACAAGAAAGCCATAATGTTCCCAAACAGGAGACCGCAACGAGATGGCTTGTTCGTTGCCTGCTAGGCTGCTAATGCTGCGCGTGCTGTAAGATAATAGCACTGTGCTGAAGATTGGTCTATGGTGGTCAAGGCCACCATTGGCAACCCCCTGGCTCCTCCACTGCTCCTGATGCTTGACTTTTTTTTCTTCCACTCTTCGCTGCCTCAGACAAGAAATAAGAAAAATAAAATCCTCCCTCTGTTCTTCAGTGTAATGCCTACGTTCTTGAATATTTTGCACCAAAAACATTTGGGTTTACTTTCATTCCCTGTTTAGTTCCAGTCCAGAGAAACACTCATGTCCAAAACTACAGACGTTTACTAATCAAATCCGTCAGAGATGAGGGATATCAGCGTGCTGCTTGTTTATCATGTTTTTAATATTTTGCAGCATAAACGTGATGTTTGGATGTGTGGAAGGTTCATATTAGAACCTTCTTCTGTGCTGCTGCTATTTTTAAGATGTGTTCAACAGTTTGGGTAATAAAACAAGCTGAATAAATCTAAACGGTGGTCTTCAAAAATAACTTTAATCATCTTCCAACAACCTTTGGTTAGAAATTATTTCCATAAACATGTTTCTGCAGGTGAGTAAGAACAGCATGTGGGTGAACTTTGTCATCATGTACCGGTAATCTGATCTTTACTGACGTTCCTGGAGTTAATGGTTCATCCTTAGTTGGACCCGACTATAAACTGAACCATGGTGGTACCAGTTTACTGATTAATTTCACCTCACAGGTAACGCAGTTTCATTCAATCAGAACGATCACTCTGCCCAGGCAGGAACTCATTCAAAAAGAAAGATTTTTTTTCCCCAAATCTTTACTTTTTTTCCATTTTGTGGATTTGACACCATGTAACCACATTTATGGATGTCTAATTTAACACAACAGGGTTCAAATTTTTATTAATACTAACACATTTTAGCTGAACTGGAAGTATTTTTAATTGAACAATATACCCAACTCACACATGTGTTTTGTAACGTAAATAACTTTTAAGTTGGAAAAATCCCACAATATTATAAAGTTCAAACCTAATGTAAAATAATTGTTTTATAGGTGATTTGATTAGGAGTGGGGTGTTGTTTTCTCCCAGAGACTTTCATTTTTGTAACTGGACAGTTTTCAGCCTGATGGAGACAAAGTTTAGTCTAAAACAGGCTTAGATTAATTATTTTATAACAGAATAGTCTCCGGTCTCTTTACTTCTGCTGTGCTAAGCTAATGTTAGTTGTTTTGATCTGAATGCCCAGTCGACACATTACTGTATTTGGGGGGCTGTAGTGAAATACATGCTGAAAAACTCACTGAGATGTTTAAACTTGGAGTCATGTGCTTTAATATGTGGACGCCTGCAGCCTTCAGTAACCTGCGCATCGTAGAGCCCCGGTTTTAAAGTCGAGCTTCAGTGTTGTTTTTTGAAAGCGTCTTTTTGTTTTGCTTCAGCTGCACGATAAATCTGATTTTTAATTAAGTTTTAAAGAGCACCCAACCAGAACACAGAACAAAATCCAAGTTTGTGCAAAAGCAATTCTAAAGTCTGTATCCAGCAGGGCCTGGTCTCCTGTACAACTTGTCTTTCAGTGGATTGTATTTTAGGTTTTAATTTAAATTTTGTCCTTTTATGGATCTTAATTTAAAATGTTTTATAATAATTCATTTTGTTTTACCATCTGGTCAACATGTACCGGGTAGTAATGACATGTCTGTTCACCCAGCAGGAAGTTCCTGTTCCTGCTCTGCTCATGCTGTCAGACTGACACAACACACAACACACACGGAAACACACACACGGAAACACACACATGGAAACACACACAGAGAAAGTGGTGCTGAGTTTTCATTATTCTGTTTAAATCATTAAATGAAAATTTGTATTGCAACAATTAATCAACATAATCAATGAAGCCGGTTTCAAATCAATTATTTTATACTGTGACTCTTTATGAACAGAACTGTAACGGCTCCACTTATAGAGCTGTACACCACATAAACGCCCAGATGTTGTAGTCGTTTTGTCTTGAAGCCGTTTTTATGTTCACCAAGTTTGCTAATTTGTCGTTGTTACAGTTTTATTGATCAAGATATTAATATCACAACGGGACTGCTCTGACTGCATAAATCAATGACCCATTACATTTCAAGTACCGTTCCTGTTCTGCATTGCAGTAATCAATTTAGTGGCTCAGACTCTTACAGCCTTGAAGCCCACAGCTGCTTTAGACGATGACATTTAGTAAATATTTGTTTATCACAGCTGATGTCATCGTCACAGTATTGCACAATAATATGTCAGATCACAAGTTTTTCTGACTTGGTGTGGCCCTAGTTAACAGAACTGATCATGGCAGCAAGTCCAGATCAGTGTTTTGTATGTTTAGTTGCGAGTAAACATCGGCACATGTGGCTCTGACCCGTTTAGATCTTCTTACCTCACACTTCACCTGGTGTACTGGTCCAGAAGTGATCCGCTCTTTCCTCTGCTGAATTTGTTTATCATATGTGAGTATTGTGACTCGGTGCTCTTTGCCTGACACTCTATAAGTTTAATAATACTTATATTTTCATAGTGAGAGGCCCTAAGCATCAGTAATGGATGATGTATTAACAGCAGCTGGTGGAAATGTAACCTTGTTTCTGCAGCTGTGTGCAGAAAAACGGCGGCGTGGGGCAACTTGATCGGATTTCTTCACCCTGCTGAAACTCCTGAGGGCAGTTGTTACTCCCACTTGTGCTTCAGATGACTTTCTGTGGGCCGATGAGTTTGTCTAAAAGTGTGACGCCATTTTTCTCATTCAAAAAGCCTGACGTAACTCTGAACAGCTTCTAACTGCCACCGTGAGGTCACATGACCTAGAGTGGAGAGGTCTCTGAACGAAATACCGATTAACTTTTGGAGCCATTTTGGTTCAAGATGGCTGCCACAGCTACATCAGAAAACTCAAAATTGACTGTAACTCAGTCATTCTTTGACATATTGAGCTGAAATTTGGTATGGTTGTAGGCTGAGAGCGAGTTGTTACGCATTACCCGATCGGAAGGTTGGCGGTTCGAATCCCGGTTCCCCACACCATGTGTCGTTGTGTCCTTGGGCAAGACACTTAACCCCGAGTTGCTCCCGGTAGGACTGGAAGGCACCTTGCATGGTAGTCTGCCACTACCGGTGTATGAATGTGTGTAGCATTCAATGTGTGTAGCACTTTGAGATTTTCACTAATGAAAAGTGCGTTATAAATTGAATTCATTATTATTATTATTATTATTATTATTATTATTATTATTATTATTATTATTACTGATGCAAATTAATAATCCAAGATGGCCACCTTAGCTAAAAGGGAAAAAGTATGACAACTCCATAACCTCCATTGGCTTCCTGTCACCTACAGAATTCAATACAAAACTGCTCTCATTACACACCAATGCTTACACGGAACTTCACCTGACTATCTAAAGGACATTCTTGCACCATATTCATCCACCCGGTCTCTACGATCACAGAACAGTAATCTACTTCACATTCCACGAACCAAATTAAGGACCATGGGAGACAGGGCATTCTGTGTGGCTGCCCCCCGCCTATGGAACTCCCTCCCTGACTGCCTGAGAGCTCCACAGTCACTGGTTGACTTTAAAAGCGGTTTAAAGACTTTTCTTTTTAAGCAAGCCTATTCTGCCTCCGCATGATTTTATCTTTGATCTTGGTTGATAGTATTATTGATTTTACTTGATTTTATCACTTGTTTTATTTATTTATTTTATTTTTTTAAGCAGGCCTATTCTGCCTCCACATGATTCTGTCTTTAATCTTAGTTGATACCATTATTGATTTTATTTGATTTTATCACTTGTTTTATTGTTGTAGCACTTTGAGATTTTTATTAATGAAAAGTGCGGTATAAATTGAATTTATTATTATTATTATTATTACAACTCAGGCCAACAAATCCAATTTCAAATGGATATAACTCAACTGTTTTTAGAGCTATTCAGCTGAAATTTGGTGTGTTGGTAGCCGAGAACAATAGACAAATAACAAATAGACTCTGAATTCTTGCAAATCAAGAATCCAAGATGGCTGCCTAAGCTAAAAAGGAAAAATACCATAAATCAGCAATTTTTTAGAGATATTAAGCTGAAATTTGGTGTGGTGGTACTAGCTGAGAGCAATGCCCAATAATTAATTAATTTGTATAAAAATCCAAGATGGCCACCAAAGCTACAATTAAATGGCTTTAATTCAGCTTTTTTTTTTTTACACTTATCGAGCTGAAATTTGGTGAGGTTATAGCTGAGCATGTTCCCCATGACAAACTGAATCCAAATTAAAAACTCAAGATGGCTGCCATAGCTTAAAAGAAAAAAAATGACTAACATGATGTTTTACCATATTGAGTTGAGATTTGCTGTAATGGTAGCTGAGAGGGAACCCCGACACATTGCGCTGTCTAATCAGAATTTCAAATTGGTCACAACATGGCAGTTCCTGTCAAAGTTTCTCCAGGAACTTTCCAGTATCCACTTTGTGTTCTGTGTCCACATTTTCTTTCTGCTGCTGCTGCGTATCATCTGAAGGTGACACCCACAGAGCTGTTTTATTCTGATTTTCTCACTGTGTTCTGAAAGTGCTAATTTCTAGACTTTGGGTCAAATTATGGCTGTTAGCTTCACATTACTGCTGGGCAGGAAATACCCCAAAAATATTAGGCCCCCCTCAATCTAAACTTGTCTTAAAAAAAACTGAAGAAAAATTAACAAGTGACCAAAAAAAAGTTTAATGTGTGGCAGGAATCATTGTTTTGTTTTTCCAGCCTGAAGTCAGCCCAGTCTGTTCTTCCTCTTCTTAATCACCCTCTAACATCACCTGTCTTCATCAAGGCTGTTCAATTAACCCAGTTTCTAGTTTTATGTTTATTTTTGCACCAAATTATATAAAGCAGTATAACGGAGAAAACCTGAATATTACAAATATTTAGTTCCATTCTTCCCTCCCTCATTTAGATTCTCTGAATACTCGCCGAATGTTTTCAGGTCAACAGAACGGGGTCTGCCATGGTTTTTAGATGGAAGGAGTGAGCTACGATGTGTTTAAAGAAGCTGGGAAAATATAAAGTCCTAGTCTGTTAGATGTGGACAGCTAAGAAAATATCCCCATTAAAATTCATATTTAGTATTTGCGATTAATCATTTTTAATTTGCATAAGAAAAAAACAATCTATAGTATTTTAGGTGTATCGCTCAGCTATTTGTAATCTTTTGACATTTTTGCAGTTTTAATCCAACATTTGTTTGATTTGGTGATCATTTTGGCTGCGTTAAAGCTTGCGGCAATAAACCTATGGAGGACATTTTCTTTTTGGTAAAACATTTGTAATCCATTGTTTTTTAGGCATGTTGCACTGCACCTTGGACACATTTGTTCCAAACGGTGGAGGAGTTGAAGTATCTGGGCATCTTGTTCCTGACTGGATGGGAGATGGAGTTTCTTCAGTAATGAGGGAGTTGCTTCAATTGGTCATGGTGAAGAAAGAGTTGCGTCTAAGGCAGAGCTCTGGATTTACTGGTCTGTCTTCCAAACCTCACCTGTGATCATGAGATGTAGATCATGGCTGAAAGAACCAGATCCTGAAGCTTGGAGCGGGGCTCTTAGAGACTGGGTCGAGCTGCTGCTCCTCTTCATTAAAATGAGCCAGCTGAGTCATTCAGGCATCTTGTCTCCTGGACGCCTCCCTTTGGAGGTTTTCCGGGCACATCCCACTGGGAAGAGCCAAAACATTGTGGAGGGATTGCGTATCTTCTCTGGTCTGGGAACAACTTGGGAGTCCCCCAGGAAGAGCTGGAAAGTGTCTTTGGGGTTCTGAGTTTATCTTCTGGACCTGTTGCCTCCATGACCAGACTGTGGATTTGTGGTTTGAGATGGAGATGGCTTCAATCCATCATCTTTACCTGCTTCTTCCTTTCCGGGTAACTGGTGACCATATCCAGCAGTCACTGTGCGAGAGGCGAGGGACACCTGAACATGTCTCCAGTCCATCACAGGGACACCTGAACAGGTCTCCAGTCCATCACAGGGACACCTGGACAGGTCTCCAGTCCATCACAGGACACCTGGACAGGTCTCCAGTCCATCACAGGGACACCTGGACAGGTCTCCAGTCCATCACAGGGACACCTGGACAGGTCTCCAGTCCATCACAGGGACACCTGGACAGGTCTCCAGTCCATCACAGGACACCTGGACAGGTCTCCAGTCCATCACAGAGACACCTGGACAGGTCTCCAGTCCATCACAGGGACACCTGGACAGGTCTCCAGTCCATCACAGGACACCTGGACAGGTCTCCAGTCCATCACAGGGACACCTGGACAGGTCTCCAGTCCATCACAGGACACCTGGACAGGTCTCCAGTCCATCACAGGACACCTGGACAGGTCTCCAGTCCATCACAGGACACCTGGACAGGTCTCCAGTCCATCACAGGGACACCTGGACAGGTCTCCAGTCCATCACAGGACACCTGGACAGGTCTCCAGTCCATCACAGGGACACCTGGACAGGTCTCCAGTCCATCACAGGGACACCTGGACAGGTCTCCAGTCCATCACAGGGACACCTGGACAGGTCTCCAGTCCATCACAGAGACACCTGGACAGGTTTCCAGTCCATCACAGGGACACCTGGACAGGTTTCCAGTCCATCACAGAGACACCTGGACAGGTCTCCAGCAGTGTTGCCAGATTGGGCGGTTTACCGCCATTTGGGCGGTTTTCACTCTCTACTTAGCGGCTAAAAATAGCTTCGGGCGGGTGGTGATAATTTGGGCGGATTTGGAGTCAGATCGGCGGTTTCTGAGTTAACTATTAAATGAATTTCAAACAATCATTCATCATTATTTCATAGCAAAGCTCCTCTGACCTTTCTCCATCACTGATTGGCTATTGTCATCTGCCAGGGCGATCCCAACAGAGAACTGGTGAGGCAGTTAGTGGACGCCTCGTTGAGTGGGCTGGTCCGTAGCGGCGGTACGTCAGAGCGGCCGCCATATTGGATGTGGCAGAACTGCCGGTCAACTGATAGAAGGAAACGGACTGAACTTCATAAAGCACCGTTTTACAAAGTGTTTTATGCCTGTCATTCACACACACCGTGTGAATGACATTTGGACATATATTTGGAAAGCAAACATGCACCAAAGACAACATTTATAACTTTTAAAGTGATTAATAAAAATGTTTATTCCTTAAATGTTTAGGTTACAGTATAGGTAAACACTAATTTTGAGTGTTAACAACTAATAATGTGTGTAACACTATTACTGTGATGATAAATATAGAAATATTCATTAGTGAACATTTAATGTGTCTATAATAATCAGTTCCTGAAATGTGACATGTTGATTTTCTTAATAAAGAGCACCAATGATCACATTTAACTGGTTTTGATTAATCACATTGAACAAATAAACACCGATATATCTTTACAGGAGTTGGGGGTACTGTGTGTGTGTGATTTTATATATATATATATATATATATATATATATATATATATATATTTTTTTTGTAAATACAGAAGTAAAAAAAGATTAAAGCTGCAAGCAGCATTGAGGCCCTCGCAGCTTAGCGCCGCTCTGGCCTTATTATGTCGACCACGGGACCTCCAGTTGATCTGCTCGGTCACCACCTCGAACTCTCTCATGCCCATCCAGCACCCGTTTGCCAAGAACAGTTAGCGAATAACAACAATATATACGTGAAGTCTGTTGGATAAAAGAAGAAGCGTTTCTACAATTTTTTAACCCATCC
>JBBPBX010008822.1:0-26815 GCA_038048925.1 Garcialebias charrua
GACTTATTCCAGTCACTTTTTCATTAGTGGCAGGTTTTTCTTGATGAACAAAAGCATTTCTGCTTTGTCACCAGACAGGCGACTTCTTTTCTCATCTACTACATGTCCAGCCAACTAAACAGGCGCTCGCTTTCAATGCTTGTGCATGGGGCAGAGAGAGAGGTTCGGGCAAGTAGAGCAAGATGAGGGAAACAATTTTCATTGATCCTCCAGTAGACCAATGGGTCCTGGCAGTGCTGGGCAGCGCTAATCCAAAAATTTGTTCCGCTATTTCAAAAGCACTAATTAATTTATTTAGGTCCGCTATTTCAAAAGCACTAATGTCTTATGAAAATTAGGGGAAGCTAAATTCTAAACTGCTATTTAAATTCAACAATTGGTAGCCAGCAAGTTATGCAATATTTGCACTACACTGCCAACTAGCGGTGCATGAAGTGTTATACACCTTTATCCTACCTCTTAACACCGATTCGCTCGGGATGTCATCTCCTACAATACACCTTTTGCTCCAGAAGACGACACAGGTTGTTGAATTCTGGTGATTTTCTTCTGTTGACTGTAAAAGAAAAATGTGGTTAATTTAGTCCAGAAACAGTTTTTTATTTTTTTACTAACAGAATGTAATCACAGGATGTTCATGTACTAACTTTAACCTGTTGGAGTTATTTGAATTAATATTCAATGTTTTATAGACATAAATGTGTCAAGCTAGCTTCTATTTTTTTCTCCCTTGTACTTTGTAACACATATCATGAATACTCAAATATCACACAGCAGATATTATCTAAACTGAAACAGTGTAATCACAAGATGTTCATGTACTGACTATAGTATAACCTGTTGGAGTTATTTGAATTAATATTCAATGTTTTATAGACATAAATATGTCAAGCTAGCTTCTATTTTTTTTCTCCCTAGTACTTTGTAACACATATCATGAATACTCAAATACCACAAGGCAGATATTATCCAAACTAACACAGTGTAATCACAAGATGTTCATGTACTGACTTTAACCTGTTGGAGTTATTTGAATTAATATTCAATGTTTTATAGACATAAATGTGTCAAGCAAGCTTCTATTTTTTTTCTCCCTAGTACTTTGTAACACATATCATGAATACTCAAATACCACACGGCAGATATTATCCAAACTAACACAGTGTAATCACAAGATGTTCATGTACTGACTTTAACCTGTTGGAGTTATTTGAATTAATATTCAATGTTTTATAGACATAAATATGTCAAGCTAGCTTCTATTTTTTTCTCCCTAGTACTTTGTAACACATATCATGAATACTCAAATACCACAAGGCAGATATTATCCAAACTAACACAGTGTAATCACAAGATGTTCATGTACTGACTTTAACCTGTTGGAGTTATTTGAATTAATATTCAATGTTTTATAGACATAAATGTGTCAAGCAAGCTTCTATTTTTTTTCTCCCTAGTACTTTGTAACACATATCATGAATACTCAAATACCACACAGCAGATATTATCTAAACTAAAACAGTGTAATCACAAGATGTTCATGTACTGACTTTAACCTGTTGGAGTTATTTGAATTAATATTCAAAGTTTTATAGACATACTATAAATGTGTCAAGCAAGCTTCTATTTTTTTTCTCCCTAGTACTTTGTAACACATATCATGAATACTCAAATACCACACGGCAGATATTATCCAAACTAACACAGTGTAATCACAAGATGTTCATGTACTGACTGTAACCTGTTGGAGTTATTTGGATTTATATTCGATTTTTTGGTTTGGAAGAAGTCAAAGCCAACTTACTTTTTTTTTTTTTTTTTTCCATTTATAGATGGCCTCCCTTCACACCTTATAGCCATCCTCTCACTCCAATATTTTTTTTTTTTTTTTTTTTTTTTATTTTTTTTTTTTTTTTTTTTTTTAATAGAGAAAGAAAGAAAAGAGAAAGTGAGACAACAAAACAAAACAAAACAACAAAACAACAATTGTCCACAGAAAGAGCACAAGGCAAACACACCAAACCTCCGTCCACAATCCTGCAAAGCACATGACAGAACACAACAACGAAACATACAAGCATAAAGACTGATAATATTCATGACCTTGCAAATATTTCTATAAATACACATACCCATACCTACAAATATATATACAATATACATACATATATATTTATATTCATTTATATACCCATCTACATACATCTACTATACATCCCTGCATCCATTTGTGTGTGGTTGTGAGCATGCATAAGTGAATGAGGTTCCTCCAATAGAACATTTAGTAGCAACTGTGAAGCATCAGAGACCCGTCCCCCCAAAGCCCGAGACAGACGAAGGGGCGATCAAAGCCCAAGACCCCAGGAAGGACCCCGAGCCCAGAGTCCCCAGGACCACCCGAACAGGACGAGCCACTCGTCCACTCCCCAGATCCGACCAAGTGGAAGAACCGGACGAACCCCACCAGGGACCACACACAATGACCCCCCGGGGTCAACAGCGACAATACACAGGCCCCCGCCGGAGCCCGCTGCACCGACGTAGCCCCAGGGCCGGTCACCGAGGCTCGGGCACCGGGGACGCCCATCCCTCAGGTCCAGACCTGACAGGACCAGAGGACCCGAGCCCCACCAGGCAGCCACCAGGCCGAGCTGACAAACGCCCAAGCGCCCAGCCCCAGATAGTGAGGGCCCCAAGCACGCCCGTAGGCAGAGGAACACCCACCAGGGGGCCACGTGGCAGGAGCGCGACACTGGGTAGCCTCAGAAGTATCAGAGAGGGGGCAGTCCAAGTCCCAGCCTGACACTTAAACATTCATACACAGACACACTCATTCAGACCCACCCTCATCCTCACCCTCAGTCACAGAAAGACAAACAATAACGACACGCTCCATTCATAATCCCGATGCACACTCTATACCCCCTAGGTCCAAGACATGTACCTGCTACCTACATGGGGCAGCCCACATCCAAACCCAGGAGGTAGACCCATTCATTCTGGGGTGGAGAGCAGCAGACGTCCAAGATCCGGCACACCCCGCGCCCTGCCGACAGGACAGGACAGGACACCCGAGCCCAAGCAGCCCCAGAGGGAGCCCACTGCCAGCCCCGCCCACGGCGAACCCGCAGGCCCCGAACCCCCCCACTCCCCAGCACAACCCCTGACGGCCCACCCCCAGAATGTCCGCAAGGCAACCAGGGGGGCAAGAGAAAAATAAATAAATAATATATAAATAAATACATAATAAATAAAATTGAAATTAACAAATCAAGACCCCGACACACACACCCCCGTCCCCAAATGTACTGTTGGTGAGTGTTGTTGTAAAGTGTATTTAAAAAGGAAAGAGAAGGAGCAAAGGCTGGCATTATACCAGTTTCCCCTCCACTCCAACTCTAACCCAGGCCCTAATTGTCTAGATGCATAATGTTGAGTGAGCATAGGCATGGGGGCGAGATTGATGTCATCCCGCCACCCATAGCCATAGTGCTCACTCCATTCCCTATATGTGACTTTTATGAAGATGTTTATGAATGAATGTCTAAAGTGTATATAAAATTGAGTCCCAGGTGCTCTTAACAACAGAGATGTAAAACCATTGCAGCACACCCGAGACCCAAATTCCCTACATGTATTAATTTAAGATGAAGAGGGCGGAGGTGCGTGTTGAGGGATGGGGAGAAAAATAACTGCAGGAACAGTGCTCCCACAGCGAGTCAGCTCCCCCGCTGACCCTGCTTACCCCCCAGCTCGCCAAGGTCCACCCAAGGAGCGAGGTAAAGGAAACACCTCTCCGACCGCCAGGACATTGAGCCAAGACCAGAGAGGGACACGGCCCCGAGGGCCGCCAACAGCAGAACCAACAGCCCACACCCGCCAGGGCCGCCACGACCCCTGCGAACCGCAGTCAGCCCGCCGTCCAAGAGGACACAAAATCCCACATGGACGACACGGCCAAGAGCGCCCGCCCAACCGTCGACAGAGCCAGGAAGCACCAAGAACAGGCCCCAACCGGGGCCCGCACACCGGCCAAGTATAGTCCAAGACCATCATCCAGGACATCCACCTAATCCCCACCCCAGAAGAAATACTATACCCACCCTTCATATTAACAACTTTCAGAACACATAACACATTAGACACCCAGGCTGGGTTTGCCCGCCCCTCCCATTGGCCACCAGTCACGCCCCCAGACACCCACCCCCCAGCATATGAACCCCAACCCACCAGCGAGCCGAGAGCCCCCGGCCAGAGCTGGGCACCAGAGCGCCAGCCAGCCCATAGCCCGGCGACCCGCCCGCCAGAGCCCAAGACCCCCGACCCCCACCAGGCCCAAGCCCGGGGACGACGCGCCCCCAGAGTCCCAAGCCCCCGGCACCCACCCCGAAACCACCCCAGCACAGCCGGGTCACCGACCGGCGACCCATGACCGCCGCCACCGACCACCCGAGGGCCCGCATGCCGCCCCCAGTAGATGTCCCCCAGAACCCCCCCCGGTCCTCCCCAGGTCGAAGACGAGGTCCTCCCCGCCCAAGCAGCCCTAACCCCCCGGCGCCCCAAACCCCAACCTCCCCCCCCTCCAGTCCCAATGCCCCACAAGGCCACATCCCAGACCCCCCACCCTCACTACGTAACGGAGCCGATCAAAGAATGCCAAATAGGTTGATCCAATGTGTCGGCAGATGCTGTTTCAAGACTAATATGATCTAACAGAAGATTTTTATACTGATTAACGCTAAGATTATTTTTATTTTTCCAATTTACGAGTATGGTTTTCTTTGCGATGCATAAGGCAGTGAAAAGCATATAGGATGTATTTTTTTCTAGTATAACATCTTCAAAGATACCCAATAAGCAAACAGATGGAGAGAGTGGGATATTAATTTTCAAACATTTAGACAAGTCTTCACATACCTGTACCCAGAACCTCTGAACGGGTGGACAGAACCAGAGCGCGTGAATATAATCATCAGGTGTATTACTTATGCACTGTGAGCACTTGTTAGATGGTATAAAGCCCATCTTAAACATTCGCTCCCCTGTATAATGTACTCTATAGAGAACCTTATATTGTATTAATTGTAAATTGGAGATTCTAGTCAATTTAAAAGTATTTGAACATACTTGAGACCAAATTTTTTGTTCAAAGTTGATTGATAAATCTGACTCCCATTTTTCAACAGGTAGTGCTATCGAGTCATCGATTCTAGACAATTTTTTGTATATTTTAGATAATAATTTGGGTGGTTGAAAATTAATAAACTCTAACACACATGTTGGTGTTTCCAACAATGTTTTATTAAGCTTAAATTTCTTTTTTACAATTGACTTAATTTGTTGGTATTGTAGGAAATATTTATTATCAATGTCATATTGTATTATTAATTTATTAAATGGAATAAAGTCTATACCCTCAAATATGTGTTCCAGACATTCAATACCTTTCATTCTCCAACCTGGGAAATTTAACATATTATTTTCTTGTTGAATGTCAGGATTGTTCCAGAGAGGTGTATGTCTACATGGGAGTAGTGAAGACTTTGTCATTTTCAGATACTCCCACCATGCTGTCAGAGATGAGCTAATATTGATGCTCTTAAAGCAGACATGTCTTTTTAAATCTGTACTGATAAATGGTAGATCTGAAATCCTAATATTATTACATAAAGTTTGTTCTATATCTATCCAAGTTTCATCTAGTGCATTCGGTTTTAACCACTTTGATATATATTGTAATCTGTTTGCTAAATAGTAGTAATAAAAGTTTGGAAGTTCTAATCCTCCGGTATCTTTAGATTTTTGTAATGTTTTTAAACTAATACGCGGAGTTTTATTGTTCCAAAGGAATTTAGATATAGAAGAGTCCAGGGACTTAAACCATTCATTTGAAGGTTTATTTGGAATCATTGAGAATAAATAATTTATTCTCGGCAGCACCATCATTTTTACTGAGGCAACTCTTCCCATAAGTGATATGGGTAGAGATCTCCATCTAGTAAGATCGTCTTCAATTTTCTTTAATAGTGGGATATGATTTAATTTTATTAAATCCTCCAATTTAGGAGAGATATTAACACCTAAATATTTAATATTACCTGATTGTAGTCTTTCATTAAGAGAATTATTAAACACACAATTTATCGGAAGCACTGTAGATTTTGTCCAGTTTATAGAATAATCAGAAACTTTTGAAAATGAGTTTATTAACTTGATAACATTGGATATTGAGTTTCCTGAGTTCTCAAGAAAAAGCAAAACATCGTCAGCATAAAGACTCATTTTATGTTCTATGTTTCTACCCTTTATGCCTTTAATATCAACACTTTGCCTTATTGCTGCTGCTAACGGTTCAATAAAAATAGCAAATAATGCTGGTGAAAGTGGACAACCTTGCCTGGTGCCCCTCTGTAAACAGAAGCTTGAAGATAATTGATTATTTGTCCTGACACACGCTGTTGGTGAACTATATAATATTTTTAACCAGTTAATGAAGTAATCCCCAAATCCAAATTTATTTAAGGTAGCAAATAAGAAATTCCAATTTACTCTATCGAATGCTTTTTCAGCATCTAAAGAAAAAATAGCTGTTTCAATATTTTTAAAATACGAATACTCTATTACATTATATAATCTTCGTGTATTTGTGTCTGAGTGTCTTCCTTTTATGAATCCGGTTTGGTCTGGATGTATAATAACAGGAGTTATCTTCTCTAGTCTTTTAGATAAGACTTTACAAATTATTTTAACATCAACATTAATGAGAGAGATTGGACGATAACTCGTAGGTAATACTGGGTCTTTGCCTGGCTTTAATAAGAGACTAATGTTGGCTGAATTCATATGTGTTGGTAGCCTGCCATTTTCTTCTGACTCAAGTAGCACTCTATAAAATATTGGTTCCAGTATATCCCAGAACTTTTTATAGTATTCTACTGGATATCCATCAGGACCTGGCGATTTCTTATTAGGCATGCTTTTAATTGCTTCATGGAGCTCATCTGAAGTTAATGGTGAGTCTAGTTTTGATGATTGACTAATATCTAGTTTTGGGAGTGTTACTTTCTCTAAGAATTCATTAATATCCTCATTAGATGGATTTATTTGTGGAGTGTATAGAGTTTTATAGAAATCTTTAAAAACATTGTTTACTTTTCCCTCATCATGAATTATATTTCCATCTTTATCTTTAATACCAAATATATATGTTTTTTCTTTGTTTAATTTAAGTTGATTAGCTAAAAAGCTCCCTGATTTATTACCGTATTCAAAATTATCTAATCTAAGTCTTTGTATCAAGAATTTATTTTTCTTATCAAAGCCAACTTACTTTAAATGCAGCAGATTTGACCACTACGTGACATTATTAAAGAGCGGTTCAGCTCAGGAACCCTCGTGCTATAAAGTCAGCTATGAAATATATTTTTATATCCGTTCATTGAGCTACATAAAGCCGCCCGCGTGCGTTGCTCGTGGCGATCCTACTTTTTAAAATCCTGCAGTTTTGAGCAATACATGATTTTATTAAGGACACGTTCAGCTGAAGACCCATCTTTGCTATAATTTTAAAAACAAATACTGTAATTGTTTTTACCGTGTTTATCATGTAAAGTCCTTCTGTGTTCGCTCCCTCGTTTCCGTGATAATCTAACAAGCAATAAGGCTGCAGAGAAACACACTGGCTGGCTGCTAACTGGAGTGACTGCTAACTTGACCAATCATGTCTTGTCACATGACAGGTAATAGCCAATAAAGCTCCTTAGGGCGGGCCCCGCTCTTAAATCAACCAACCGGACAACTGCTCACGGACTACATCCGGTGCTGACAGGATGTAGGTCTGTTAGCAGTCGTCTGGTTGATTTAAGAGCTCGTAAATAAGTTTTTTTTGTTTTTACTGATAGATAATTAGTTATTAGCGGTACTGCATTTTAAATAAAAATAGCGCAAATCCGCTTATGAATTATAAAAGTTAGTCAATCCGCTGTAAAGCTAACAAATTGTTTAGGTCCGCTATAAGCGGATTAGTGGATTAGCGCATTAGCGCTCCCTAGCGGTCTGGTACCCACCTTTGGGTCCTGGCTCCTTTCGACAGGAACCTCTGATAGGTAGTTCTGTACCTGCATAGCTGAAGGGCTGGCCAGCTGCTGCTCCTTTTCAATGTTCTCCTTTAAGATTTCGTTGTGAACTGCAAACAGTAGACTACACCTTTTTGCTGCAGATTCATCTCAGGAGGCCCCACTTCAGAGAATGTTCCTGCAGCAGGTGTGCATCTGGTCCCCCCCTCTGCTGAGAAGTAGTGATTCTTCTTGTACCTTGTTTTGCATAAACAAAGAAAGATGGGTCAATCATTGTGTTTTGTATACATTTAAAGTTTTTTTTAATTGCATGTAAATAAAGAAATGCATATAAATGCATTTCTTTATTTACATGCAATTTAAAAAAACATTTAAATTAAAAATAAACATTTCTTGATCGAAATTTTCATGTTTCTTGAAATATAGCAGTAGGTTGTAATTGTGACTAAAATAGAATATTCACAGTTACTTACCTTTGATCCAGAATAGTGGTCAAGCTGTACAGGGGCTCATCATGCTCAATGTTGATGAATCTTCTCACAACAGCCTCCAGCAACGTAGCTTTGGCTTTACCCACACCATGGTCTGTGCTGGCTTGTTTCTCCAAACTCCGCTGAGTGCAGTGATGGCTGGGATTACAGTTTAAGAGTACTTGATTACGTTCGAATTGTTCGTCAATCCACTGTGCAGTAAAACTTAACATGGACATTAAACTTACATCAGAAGTCCAGATGTCTGTTGTAATGCTGAGTGTATTTGGATTAGCTTTTAGCAGGCTGCGGGTGTCTCTCAAAACGTGGCCGAACATCTCCGGTAATGAAACATCAGAAAAATATCTCCGCCTCGCCATATCGTGGGCTCACGTGCTGCATTAAGCTTCTAAAACCTTTGTCCTCAACGACTGAAAAGAGCTGGTCGTCTAATGCCACGAACTACATCACTTTCCTTGTGGTAGCTTATTTGCTCTTTTCGTTGCTCATAAAAGTTAACAGCGGCTGTGAAAACCACCGACTGGCTCTTTAATAGCGCTAGCTTTAGCTTAGCTTAGCTTGGTTGCTCGCTTCAAACGTTGCACACTTGGCTACGTGGTGATTTCTTAAATAGCGAACAAGTTTGTTGTATTAGGTTTTTGTTGTGGCTTCACCACGACTTACTTCGGCTTTACACAAGTTGAGATCTTTTGCTCATTTTAAAATAGTAGAACTTCCAAACAGACAACATGGCTGCTCCGAGTGACCTGTGTTGACTGTGTTAACGCGCATGTGCAGACGTGACCTGGTGGGCGGGTCTGTTAGTCAGCCCCCTCTCCGCCCCCCACCCCCTCTCTCACAGCAGAGAAAAAAGGGACAGCGGCTGATTTTCAGACCTTTGCGGCGATCGGTGGATAAAATCGGCTTCTCATTTAACGATCGGCCGATCGCCGATTTCCTCAAATTAAGGAAATCTGGGCCGATCGATCGGCCGGTCGATTTATCGGTGCATCCCTATTTACAGTTCGACTCCCATCACTAGCTATGTTTACATGGGCAAAATTCTGTGACCGGATTGAAATGTGTTCTGATTGCATAATTAGATAGCACCGTTTACATGGGCACAATCCGTTCATGACGAGTGTTTACATGCAGCAGGCTTTTATTCTGATCAGAAGTTCTGACATGCGCAGAGTGGTACACTCCCCTTAAAAAAAAAAAAACGAAGAGGAAGTTACTTTCGTAAAAACCACAGAAGAAGAAGTTACTTCCGGGACGAAAGTAAACAGACGCGTCCAAAATGGACCAGCGCCAGACTGTATTGACGGAGACTGAGTTTTTACTGCACTTCCTGATTGAACTACATGCGAAGCAGCGCGTGCTTTTAGTTTTTTTATTCACAGGATGAGAGCGCTGGACGTCCTTTGTCCTCCAAGCTGTCGTGGACATCTGTTGGTAAGATAATAAAAACGCTGTATGCTAATAAACTTTTTTGTCCTTTATTTTTCTACCTGTCTGCGTGCTACTGTCTGTATTTGTTATTAATTACTATTCTTCCTCTGTTTTCCTGTTTCTGGAGCCTCAGTGTCAAGATGCCAGGCATGATGCCAACGTCCTGCGCCACTCAGACCTCTATCAAAGGGCTCATCTGTTGACAAAAGTAAGGCTAATACTGTATTTACTGTATTGTATTTAGTATTACTACAACGATTACAGCTAAGTACAGTATCTCAAAGTAGAGATGCTTAGCTGTAAAGTTTTATTTAAAAAAATGTTTGTTTGAACCATGTCTTTAAACAAATAGTTAAATCTTGCCAAAATGTAAGGCTAAAATTTACTATATTGTATTTAGTTTTACAACTATTACAGCTATGTATATCAGAAGACATACTTAGCTGTAAAGTTTTCTTTCAAATAAAATTTGTTTGAACCATGTCTTTAAAGGGGACCAAATGTAGGATATATAATTTTTTGTGGTTTATCTGTGGGCTATCCAGACCATTTTCAGTCAATTTTATACACAAAATAATGCTTAGATCATAAAATATCCCCTTTCTAATTCTGCCAAATTTCACTTCCGTTCTAAACGACCGGTTTATGAATAATGAGGTCTGAAAGCCACGCCCTACAAAGACCTATTTACATTAACTACGCCCTCTGCAACAGCCAGTATCTCTAATATGTTGTTATTTTAAAATTAGCTCTTTTTTATTACTCATTTGACTTACTGTTAGTGCTAGTAGCTTAAGATAACTTACCAAAAGCCCTCTGCGCGCGCCGCCATTTGCAGCTCCTTTTTTTAGCATTAGCTCCGAGGCTAATGATAGCTTTTCCTCCTCCGAGTGGGCGGTGTGCTCCGCTCGTTGCATGCGGCGCTTTTTGGAGCGTGCTTCAGTCCACACACAAAGTTCACAGAATGTCTCCAGTTAATTTATCCGCATGAGGCAACTTTTGACCGGACCCCCGGACCTCAAAAGCCAGTAGCTCCGAACAACTCCCGCACGCAGATGGTGTCTTCGCCGGCGGTCTGCAAAACAAAAGGCTTAAAAAAATTTAAAAAAAGGGTATCCGCGACCGGGACGCGAACCCGTGTCCTTCGGATTACGAGTCCGGTTCATTACCTCTGGGCCAACCGTGCAGTTATGCAAAAATAGTCTTTCATCGTATAAGAAATAATCACAACCACTTACATTTAGAACGCTGAAGTTTTGATTAGATTTTGATGAAGTGAAAGGTATTCTTAAAATAAATAAGTTGCTAATCTGAAAATATATCGATCAGTGGTGCTTGATGGTACAGACTGTCGCCCCGCGAAGAGAGTGTGTGTGTCACGTGCACAGTTTTCTGCCGGCTGAGCGTTGGGAGCGATATTACACTAAAAATTGAACTAAAACGTAAAAATAACAATTATAAAGTATTATTATGTCGATGTATATATCTAGTCTCACCCCGATTTCTCCGAAACAAAAGGCTTTAAAAAAAGGGGGGAAAAAAAAATGCCGTTGACAAGATGCGAACTCCGCTCTCCTGCGTGGCGGTCAAGTGTCGTAACCGCTCAACCAAACTGACAGTTGTGCAGAAGCAGTCCTTCATCATATAAGAAACAAGTCCAAACCGCGAGAGTGTGTGTGCACAGTTTCAACGAGACAGGGTTCATTCAAACAAGGTAATAAAACATTCTGGTTTTACTCAAGATGTGCTGCTGGCTGGAGCAGGGCTGAGCCCATAGCCCCCCGGGGGCTAAATAAATGAATAAATAAATAAATGACCGCCAGGTCAGCTCCAAAACTACTCGGCAACGGTGACGTTTTTTATACTGAAGTGGGTTGAGCCGCACCAGGGGTTGCTAGTTGAGGGGCTGGACTCAGGTTTGGTGTGGGTTGTGGCTGCGGTTTGTGACGTCACAAACCGCAGGAAGTGCAATCGGAGTGTTTCTATCAAAGATAAATAAATCTACTTAGAGTAAATAAACCACTGGGTGCATTTTTTTGGCACAAGGACTGTTTTTTTATGAAGTAAATACCCAAAGTTTAGTAAAAAAAACATTAAAAAGTGAATTTTGCATGTGTGGTCCCCTTTAAACAAATAGTTAAATCTTGCCAAAATGTAAGGCTAACATTTACTATATTGTATTTAGTTTTACAACTATTACAGCTAAGTATATCAGTAGACATACTTAGCTGTAAAGTTTTCTTTCAAATAAAATTTGTTTGAACCATAACTTTAAACAAATAAAAAGTTGAACACTAAATATTGGCATGTCCTTTTTTGCAGTCTGTGAGGAACATTGAAGCAAAGGACGTCCGTCTTCATTGTTGGTGATCCTGCATACCCGCTGTTGGACTGGCTCGTCAAAGGATACCCAAAGTCCTCGTCTGACTCCTCAACAACTCATTTAATGTTTACCTTGGCGCTGTCAGGTGGAGGTAGAGATGACCGGGTTGCTGAAGTCACAGTGGAGTTCTTCTAAAAAGATACTGTACTTATGTATTTGTGTTCACATGCAGTTAACATTTGTATAAAATTATTATCACAATAAACAACTGCAAGTAATACTAGTGAACATCTGAGCTCTTTAATGGACCAAACATTTTAACACATTCTTGTAAACAGTTGAAATTGCTTGTTTGAAACAAGTTTCATTCTTAGTGCAATTTGAGGTATATCAGAAAAACATAAAAATTAAACATTCAAAACGTGTGTGCAAAACAGACGATGTGCACAGATCAAATCTTGTAATGATGACAACAACAAAAAAACATTCTTTGGTCATTTAAAAACTACAGTAACCTGTAATTCAGTAACTTCTTTAACAACTCATCACATACTTTCACAATTTCGATGTATACATGTGATTTCGGAAAACAAAATTGGTGACAAAATAATCAATTTTACTTCCAAAATGTATGTTTCTGTATCCTGATAGAACAGCAAATGTGTTTTTATCCTGTGAGTCATGCAGAAACTCAGAGTCCTTATTAAACCACCTGAATGTATTAAGTTAGGACATCTTAATTGTACCATAAACTATCAATCCTAATGTCTGTGTAAAAAATACATTTACAGATCTGTCAGGGGACAAATAAAAATGGTTGTGGAGAATTGAAACATTTTCAAATCAGTTTTGAGTTGTTCTAAACCACATGTGTGAACTTCTTGGGATTTCTCAGTATAAGACGTGGGACTCTTACATCTTCTGCCACCATCACCTGCCACCATCACCTGCCACCATCACCTGCCACTGTCTGTTGTGTGCTGCTGCCAGCTGCCTCTTCAAAGCTGGACTCATCATCTGAAAAACAAACAAAATAAAGTTTAACTGGACCCCTGATACTGTACTATGTTGAAATTTGTTAGGTTAAAGGTTCAGTATGCAGTTTCTGTAGAACTGCAGCAGTTAGAAATATTTTCAACAGGCAAAGCATTCTGATCCCTCCCCCTCAGAGCCATATGTGGCTCTGCCCCCTTGTGGTCTGTTGAATTTCAAATTCAAGCTCTGTTTTTATTGGCTGATTCAAATTCAAGCTCTGTTTTTATTGGCTGGTTACAAACTCTGTTTTTATTGGCTGGAAAATGGCGGGTCACCTTTTCTTTTTAGAAATGCTTATTTACCACCTGGAGAAGCAAGGGGACAATATTTTTTTTTAATTTTTTTCAGAGATTACCTGGCTAACATCAGTCTGTCAGGAGGTAGTGACAGAGTGAAGAAATATGTTCATAAAAAAAGCTACATACTGCAGCTTTAATTATGTGGTTTGAGTTTTAATGTACAATACAGTATACTGTAGTTCTATGCTAGCCCTACAGCTACTCTTATTTCTTATTATAATTACATTTTTTTAACATATTTGTTGTATTCTAATTACTCAAGTAATACAGTACAGAGGGTTAATGTGTTTTGAAGAGTCTAACTTACCAGAAAGGATGCTTTGCTCCTATAGCTTCCTCTCCTCAGATTCCTCTCCTCCTCATAACCTAGATCCACACCGCTGCCTGCTGTGATGGCAAGTGGCAGATCTCTCATCAGTTCATCCATCAACACGTTAAATGAAAAAGTGGTGGGGTCGTAGCCACTTGTCCTGTTGTTGTTTTTAGCTTTGTAGCACTTAGCTTTCAAGCTCTTCCAGCGATCTCCAGCTTCTTCCAGCTTTTCATGTACTTGTTTAAATAACTACACGTTCGGTCAAGGCGTTCTATAGTTTTGAGCTATTTTAACGTTGCCATTAGAAATGTTACATCGCTCACCGACCAGTTTTGCTTCCCCACCATGCGTTAGCATCTACCCACTAGCCAGCCCAGGCGGAGAAGGAAACACGAGGGAGGGAGGGATGGGGGTGCGCGCAGCGCACATGCGCAGTCAGGACAGTTTCCCACAGTCCGGTAAAAGGAACAGATCATGTGTTTACATGCGCACACATCGGGCTACGGATCGGCGTAAACCACCCGTTTCGAACGGATCGCAAATTAGGTCGGATCACGCCGAATACACAAAAAATAACCCGACCGGGGTGTTTACATGACGCACTTTTGATCCGATCGGCCGTTTGATCCGATTACTTATGTCCATGTAAACATAGCTAATCTCTCGAGCACCAGTTAGGAGTCATCAGGACTCTGTATCACAGAGCAGACAGCGTCCCCACTAACGCAGGAGCCAGACAGAAGGAGAAATCACACACAAAACAGGCTCTAGAGAAATGTGGATATCCTAACTGGGCCTTTTTGAAAGCAGAGAAGAAACCCAAACAGGACTCCAGCCAGCCATCAGGTGAAAAGAAGGAACTCAGACCCAGACCAGTGACCATTCCATATGTTATGGGAGTTTCAGAGACATTGAGACGTTTATTCTCTAAACACAACGTCCTAGTGGCTTTTAAACCCCAAAATACATTATGGCAAAGACTGGTTCATCCCAAAGATCCAGTCCCCTGGCACAAACAGAGTACCGTATTCGTCGGTCTTTAATACGCTCCCGTGTATAATGCGCTTTGACCAATTATTGCCAATAAACCAGAAAAAAACGTACATAATACGCTTCGGTGTTTAATACGCATCTATTATGCGTCACCGCTACGCGACGCGTCAGCGCCTCATTTGCCCTGCTTAAAATGGCGGCCACAGAAGCGTCAGCACGGAAGGACTTTACAAGATTAAAACGGTAAAAACTATTATTTTTTTGCTGAGAAAAAATACATTTCTTAGCTGACGTTATAGCACAAGGGTTCCCGAGCTTAACCGTTCCTTAATCAATTCACGAAATGGTCAAATCTGCTGAATTTAGGCCCTGTTTACACGGCGCGTATTTTGAGTGTAACCGCTACTTTCTCTTTGCGTCTTTGCTTATCGTTGACACGACGCTGCTGGCCCCCCTCTTTGACTCCGATACTTTCCTGATCCACCTCTCAGGGTGGAACTTTTTCGCTGACCCCCTGTTGATAATGTAAATATCTCCCGCTGATCTTTCGTGTCAACCACATGCGCGCAGCTCGCACGCGCGGACAGTCAGGGCAGGCGGACATTTCACGTGTCACGCTACAAAATATAACAGTTTAACAATAATAAACAGTAGCTATGTTTACATGGGCAAAATTTTGTGACCGGGTTGAAATGTGCTCCGATTGCATAATTAGATAGTACTGTTTACATGGGCCTCTCAGGGTGGAACTTTTTCGCTGACCCCCTGTTGATAATGTAAATATCTCCCGCTGATCTTTCGTGTCAACCACATGCGCGCAGCTCGCACGCGCGGACAGTCAGGGCAGGCGGACATTTCACGTGTCACGCTACAAAATATAACAGTTTAACAATAATAAACAGTAGCTATGTTTACATGGGCAAAATTTTGTGACCGGGTTGAAATGTGCTCCGATTGCATAATTAGATAGTACTGTTTACATGGGCACAATCCGTTCAAGACGAGCGTTTACATGCAGCAGGCTTTTATTCTGACCAGAAGAACAGACATGCGCAGAGTGGTACACTCCCCCTTTAAAAAAAAAACGAAGAGGAAGTTGCTTTCGTGAAAACCACAGAAGAAGAAGTTACTTCCGGGACAAAAGTAAACAGATGCGCAAAAAATGGACCCGGCCAGATTGTAATGACGGCGATGGAGTTGTTACTGCACTACTGCACTCCCTGATAGAGCTACAGGCAAGCAACGCATGCTTTTAGTCTTTTCTATTTGCAGTATGAGAGCGCTGGGAAAGGAGGGGAGGGGTGCGCTGCTGCGCACAGCGCACATGTGCAGTCAGGACAGTTTCCCGCAGTCCGATAAAAGGAACAGAATATGTGTTTACATGCGCACACATCGGGTTACGGATCGGCGTAAACCACCCGTTTCGAATGGATAGCAAATTAGGTCGGATCACACCGAATACACAAAAAATAACCCGAACGGGGTGTTTACATGACGCACTTTTGATCCGATTGGCCGTTTGATCCGATTACTTATGTCCATGTAAACATAGCTACTATTTATGTTAGCGTGGGAGATGTATAAATTTATCTGAACTACAGTGTCTATCTGGACTCGTTATGTTTTTTAAACAATGCGTATCGTGCTATGAAAATGAAGACACCAGGTTTATTTCTTATTTATTTATTTATTCAGCACCACAAACTTTAAGCAACACAAACACTGAGAATTAAACTGAACACACTATTAAAACACGTGAACCGAACTGTAACTACGTTAATGAACTGGACTCTTGCTGTGTGTTCATCTGGACCCCATCAGAACCGCCAAACCGGTCTGCCTGTTTGTTGGAACGACAGCTTCTCCACCTGGCAGAAATAAATAAATAAATAAATAAAAACTCTGTTGTTGCGTGATCAAAGTAAACACAAGCAAACATTATATTAAGAACGTTGATTTACCTGCTAAGTCATGTTTATCACGGAGGAAACTCCGACATCATCCTCATCGTCACTCGGTTCTGATCCACAGTCCACTCAGCGTCTGGTGTGCAGCTTGTTAGATGAAGAGGTCCCACTTGGTGTCAAATCTGTCGACTCTTATCCAAAATCCATCTTGTTGTTAACTTGTTAGCTCAACGTTTTAGCCCAGAAGAACGCAGCAGCCAGCAGTGACGCAGCACGCATGCGCAGTGGGTGAAGGTTCAGCAGCACGCATGCGCAGTGGGTGAAAAGGGGGGGGGCATGAGGGAGGGGGGAAATTCGAGCAGATCCGTGTCAACGCAAAACTTATGATCTAATTAACATACCCAAAAGTTCCGTTTCCCCCCTACAGTGTCCGTGTAAACAGGGCCTTAAATTGTTTCGGTTTGACTTTTTCCAAACAGCCTCGGGGGCGCTACGAAAATAAATTATAAATAAATCGAATTTTATCTCAAATGTCTTCTACAGGTCAACAGTCTGTAAATTGAAGCCATATAATCACACTCTGTAAGCAGAAAAAATATCCACCGAGTGGTTTCTGAGCTGTTTATCTAAACAGTCAGTAGGTATCTGTTTATGGTAGCTAACAGCTAACATGCTAAAGTCAATTTTTTTTTTTTAGCTCTAAATGTCTTCTGCAGCTAACAGGTTGTAAATGACCACCAAATAATTACACTCTGTAAGTTTCAAGAAAATCTGCGGTGTGGTTTATGAGTTATCTTGCTAAAAAAAACGCTAACAACAACACAGCTAAATGGTAGCTACCTCCAGAGCAGGGAGCCGGGCAGCGACATTCAAACCGAGCAGAGGAGGCTTTTTTCGGACACATGACGGTCGACGGACTCTCTGGAAGTGTCCGCTAGCGGACAAAAGTGGTACTGCACCATTTTTAGGCCAAAATGAAAAACTGCGAATCAGAGCCAAACATGGGTCTAAAAATATGGGAAAAATTCCATCGATTATACGCTTCGATGTATAATACGCAGGACATTCAAATGAGCAAAAAAACTGCGTATTATATACCGCCGAATACGGTAATATTGTGTATGTTGTTCAGTGTCAGGAGGGCTGTGATCAGTCTTATATCGGGGAAACTAGTGCTGGACGATAATTCAATAACGATAAATATCGCGATATACTTTTATTCAATAACGATGATATGAAGTTTAAGCATATTTTCGATATTTCGATAGGATTTTACAACGTTTCATTGACGTTTTTCTGTTTCTGTTCGGGTTGGAGCGGCTGCTTCAACAACCCGCCCGGACAGAAAAAGCTGTGACACAAAACGTGCGTGGTGACGTCGTTGTTACGCAGCGCTCAGTCCAGCAGCAGGCGTTAGCGGTAGCAGGCTAAAAGCTAAGCTAGTCTCCAAAGCGCGTTAAGTTTTCGCTTCAAAACGAGTCAAACGAGTGCTCATGACCGTCAGAATGTGACTGAACAAAGTTTCACAAGCGAAGAGAAAGCAGACGACATCACTGATGAGAGGAAAGACTAATTCGTCGGTGTGGACGTAGTTCGGTTTTGTTAAACTGCAGGTCTCATCTGCAGCGAGTCCTACTCGGTTTCTTTATTTTGCAAAACGTGACGGAGTCGTTCTAACTAGCGGTGGGAACATCTAACTTGTTTAATCTGAAGAGTTTCCACTTGATATAATATGATGAGAGTCAGAAGATGAAGCACAATAAAGTTTGAGCCAACGTTTCCCTGAAACTACGACGTAAACAAACAGCCCCAGCGCTGCATGTTTTTTTTTTTTTCAAAATAAAACAAATTCATCAGAAGTTTAAAAAAAAAACACTGAATGAAAATGTGCAGAAAGACGAAAATAGTGTTATAATATCTGCCCCTTGTTTAAAAAATACAAAATAACTACAAACAACAACCTTCACTTCACCTGCACACACCTTCCCAACAACTTTGATTTAATCATCTTTTAAAACATATAGTTTTAGAAATGTTTATGGTGATATCAAGTCAACACAATCCTGTTTCCTGATTTACAACTCAGCTCCTTCAAACTAGTCCTAAATGGAGGTTTTACAAACATTTACATTCCCTTCAGGGTTTAATAACTTTAAACAATTTTTAATTGAATATTTGGGGGGTAATTTTTTTTTAGTTTTATACATGACTTGTAAAATACTATGTTCAACCAAATCATAAAATTTTAATAATTTAAACTGATGAAATATTTGTTGGGTGACCATAGCACTTCCTACTAATAATTCTTATAGCTCTTTTTTTAATAAAATAAAAACAGGGTTTGTAATAGTTTTACATGCTTTTCCCCAAACTTCAATACAACAGATTAAATATGGAACAATCATTACCTTATACAATATATTCAAAACTTTGTCATTCAAAAACTATTTTACTTTATACAGTAATGCAATTGATTTTGTTATTTTTATTCTTAAGTAATTTCCATGAGATGTCAGCTTCTTATAAATAACAACACCCAAAAGTTTTATTTAATTAACTATGAATTTCAATGCTGTAAATTTTAAAGTTCTTGTTTAAAGTTAAAACTATTAATATTGACACAGTTGAGAATTTTATGGCAAGAAAGTTCATGCTCAATAATCCAGGTACCAAATCCAATAATTCTCAGTCGGGTCATCTGGACAGTTTCTTTTTTATAGAAACTGGATGGAGGATGAAACGTTTCTATAAAAAATAAACTGTCCAGATGACCCGACTGAGAATTATTGGGTTGAGAAGTTTATGTTTATTTGATGGTGATTTCCATCTTTTTGGAGGCTAAATACAAATACAAGGTGAACAATAATTTATTTGTATACTGTAGTTTATAGTTTTTTTTTAGGCTTTTATATTGTTTATATCGATATCGAATTATATCGTTATCGACCGAAATTAAGAACTATATTGTGATAAAAATTTTGGCCATATCGTCCAGCCCTAGGGGAAACTAAACAGCCACTGGCCAAAAGGATAGTCCAGCTCAGAAGATCAACATCATCAGGTCAGGACTCTGCGGTCTACACTCATCTCCAGGCCAGTGGTCACTCTTTCAGGGATGAAGATGTTCACATCCTTGATAGAGAGGAACGATGGTTTGAGAGAGGAGTAAAGGAGGCCATCTTTGTGAAAAGAAACCGTCCATCATTAAACAGGGGTGGAGGCCTCCGGGTTCAACTGTCCCCCTCTTACAATGCTGTTATTGCTAGTATCACTCAGCCCTCTGTGAATAGCAAACAACCATCAGGGTGCTAACGATCCATCGTTAGGCTGATGGTCCTCCTTGATCATGTGAGCAGCTGGTTTCGGCTGTCATCAGCCAACTGGTTGATCCACTGTGAGAGGGTGCTAATTATAAGACTGAGCTGAATACAGCAACTCGGATTGAGGAAGTCTTTCGGACGAAAGACGAAACGTTTCTACATTTTTTTGCTTTGTTTTATTTTTTTGAATGTCCAGAGGACCAGACTTAGCTTTTTTAGATATACATGTACCGTATTCGTCGGAGTTTAACACTCTCCTGTGTATAACACGCTTTGTCCAATTATTGCCAATAAATTGGAAAAATCCGTAAATAACACTCTTCGTTATATAACACGCATCTATTATGCGTCACCGCTACGCAACGCGTCAGCGCCTCATTTGCCCTGCTTAAAATGGCTGCCACAGAAGCGAGCGAGTACGAAGAACTTCACAAGAAAACACGGTAAAAACAATTGTTTCTTTGCGAGAAAAAAAATATTTCTTAGCTGACATTATAGCACAAGGGTTCCTGAGCTTAACCAATTCACGAAATGTTCAAATCAGCTGGATTAAAAAAAGTAGTTCGCCGATTTGCATGCGCGCGGGTGGGACGCTTTATTTCTTTAAATTTAGCTAAATAAACGCTTAAAAAATATATTTCTTAACTGACTTTATAGCACAAGGGTTCCTGAGCTTAACCGTTTCACGAAATGGTCAAATCTGCTGGATTATAAATTGTTTCGGTTTGACTTCTTCCAAATTGGTCGCGTGCGCTACTAAAATAAATTGTAAAAAATTTAATTTGATCTCAAATGTCTTATACAGCTAATAATTTGTAAATGACCATCAAATTACGCTCTGTAAGTTTCAAGAAAATCCGCTGTGTGGTTTATGAGTTATCTTGCTAACAAAAACAGCGAACCTCACAGCTAACAGCAGCTACATCCAGAGCAGGAGGCGGGCAGCGACAGAGTCAGTCCGACCAGAGGAGGCTTTTTTCGGACACATGAGCTAGAAACGGTCTGGAAGTGTCTCCCTAGCGGACAAAAGTGGTACTGCACCATTTTTTGCCCAAAATGAAAAACGGCGAAATCAGAGCCAAAAATGGGTCTAAAAATATGGGGGAAAATCCATAAATAACACGCTTCGGTGTATAACACGCAGGACATTCAAATGAGTAAAAAACTTTGTGGTATACACCGACGAATACGATATACATTTTATATATACGACTACAGGAACCACTTGCGATTCAACCTTAGATGCAGACAAAGTGGCATTATTCCTAAGAGCCTGGAACTGAATTCATCGGTCAGCGGGCACCGGGCAAGCAACATCCTTCAGAAGGCACAGACGCAGCTGCTGAATGAACGGGTAAGACAGACCAATTTTACCATTGAGGCCTTGAAGGCCAAAGAAGAGCAAATTTATCAAAAACTAACAACGTGCCTAGATCAGACCACACTTCAGCAAGTGATGGACTGTACAGATCGGGCACGCTTAGCACAGCATGTCAAGTCCAAGACTCGACAACAAAACAAATTTAACTCACTGATAACTCGTCAACACCATAACAATTCCAACAACAACACATTCAGTGTAAGACAACACTCCGATACACAGTTACATGCCGGGGAGACAGAAAAGTGGGTGAAGAATTTATCTGACAGACAGCTCACCCAGCCGGAGACAGAGATTCTTGCCAGGGGGCTAAACTTTGCAGTGGCACCAAGTAGAATTCCACTGGTGGAGATGATCACAGCCACTGAGTCAGCCATCCGTAACAACAAAATTAAAGACTTTGAAGCAGAACAACTCAGAGTCAAAGTTTCAGCCTGTCTCAGTAATGCTAAACCACCACCTTCCAACATCAGTAGAGAAGAGAGGGATGCACTCACCACGCTTAGCAAGGACAAAAACATCATAATTCTCCCAGCAGACAAAGGAAGGTGCACAGTGATTTTGAACCAGAAAGACTATCATGAGAAAGTTATGTCACTCCTTAGTGACTTAACCACTTATGAACCGCTGAAAAGAGATCCAGGAAGTGGTTACAAGAAGAAGTTGATAGATTGCCTGAAAATTTTGAAGCAGGACAAGGCTATTGACAATATTCTGTACCACAGACTGTACCCAGGGGAGGCCACGCCAAGTCTGTATGGTTTACCCAAAATCCACAAACAAGGTGTACCTTTAAGACCAATTGTTAGCATGATTAACTCTGTCACTTACAATGTTTCCAAATATCTGGCATCTGTACTCATCCCTTTAGTTGGCAGCTCAGAACACCACATACAGAACACCATGGACTTTGTGGATAAGGTGAGGGATGTCATCATGGAGACTGATGAAACAATGGTCTCTTTTGATGTTACATCACTCTTTACGTGCATTCCTGTTGATGAAGCAGTAGAGGTGGTCTGTTTAAGGTTAAAATCAGACACCACTCTGAACAGCAGAACCACGCTTTCCACAGAGCAACTGTGTCAACTCTTGAAACTGTGCCTGCAGTCAACCTACTTCACATATGGGGAGCAATATTATAGGCAGAAACATGGATGTGCTATGGGGTCTCCAGTTTCTCCTATTGTTGCCAACCTGTACATGGAGGAGGTAGAAAAGAGAGCCTTGACATCCTTTACGGGGAGACCACCAAGTCATTGGTTCAGGTATGTTGATGACACCTGGGTTAAAATTAAATCTCAGGAAGTCCAACATTTCACTGATCACATCAACTCTGTGGATAAATATATCAAGTTCACACGAGAAGATGTAAGAAATGGCAGGTTGGCTTTCTTGGACTGTGAGGTCTCAGTTTCTGATAGAGGAAATTTGCAAACTGAGGTGTACCGCAAACCCACCCACACAGACCAGTATTTACAGTTTGACTCCCATCACCCTCTGGAGCACAAGTTAGGAGTCATCAGGACTCTGTACCACAGAGCAGACAGCGTCCCCACTAACGCAGGAGCCAGACAGAAGGAGAAATCACACACAAAACAGGCTCTAGAGAAATGTGGATATCCTAACTGGGCCTTCCTGAAAGCAGAGAAGAAACCCAAACAGGACTCCAGCCAGCCATCAGGTGAAAAGAAGGAACCCAGACCCAGACCAGTGGCCATTCCATATGTTGCAGGGGTTTCAGAGACATTGAGACGTTTATTTTCTAAACACAACGTCCCAGTGGCTTTTAAACCTCAAAATACATTACGGCAAAAACTGGTTCATCCCAAAGATCCAGTCCCCCGGCAAAAACAGAGTAACATTGTGTATGCTGTTCAGTGTCAGGAGGGCTGTGATCAGTCTTATATCGGGGAAACTAAACAGCCACTGGCCAAAAGGATGGCCCAGCACAGAAGATCAACATCATCAGGTCAGGACTCTGCAGTCTACACTCATCTCCAGGCCAGCGGTCACTCTTTCAGGGATGAAGATGTTCACATCCTTGATAGAGAGGAACGATGGTTTGAGAGAGGAGTAAAGGAGGCCATCTTTGTGAAAAGAAACCGCCCATCATTAAACAGGGGTGGAGGCCTCCGAGTTCAACTGTCCCCCTCCTACAATGCTGTGATTGCTGGTATCACTCAGCCCTCTGTGAATAGCAAACAACCATCAGGGTGCTAACGATCCATTGTTAGGCTGATGGTCCTCCTTGATCATGTGAGCAGCTGGTTTCAGGCTGTCATCAGCCAACTGGTTGTGTAACACTGTGAGAGGGTGCTATTTATAAGACTGAGCTGAACCCAGCACCTCAGACTGAGGAAGTCTTTCGGACGAAAGACGAAACGTTTCTACAATTTTTTGCTTTGTTTTGTTTTTTTGTTTTTTTGAATGTCCAGAGGACCAGACTTAGCTTTTTTAGATATACATTTTCTTCAATCTTTCTTCTTCTTTTTTTCTTGTCAGTTTCTCTTCTCTTTTTTCCTCGTTGTCTCATCTTCTCTGTGTTGAGTGCAGGCCAATGTCTCTTATTTATTTCGGTCTCTTGTCTTTCTTTTTTCCCCCAAACTGAATCTAAGATTATTATCCAAAATCTTCGTTTCCATCATGGTGATTTAACTGTTTAAAAACAAACTTCCAACTTTTAAGCATTTTTGCTATTTTTGTTCTCTTCTGTTCATAACAGCAGTTTTCTGTTGGTCACGTCTCGAAAAATGTCAATGACCTCACTGTGAATGATTGGCACATCCTTCTTGATTGAAAATAAAAGTTTTTGTTTTGCAAATAACCTTTTAAGTTCCCAAAAGAAAAATTTGTTATTTAAAAAAATTTTTTTTTAATTTAAACAAAAGTTTTTGTTTAAAAAAAAAGAAAGAAATCATTACAATTCCAAAAGTTTTGATTACAATTTTATTTTACTTAACTGAGGTTAGTTTTTTTTTCCATTGAATAATTGTGAAACAAATTTAACTCCATACTCTGTGAACCAGACCCTCTCGTGCTTCGCGCGACTAGTTCGCTGTGGTGACCCCTAACGAAGGGAGAAGCCGAAAGAAAAAATAAATAAATAAACTCTGCGAACCAGACCCTAAACTTACTTAAAGTCTGGATAGAGCTTTTATTGGACAGAAGCAACTTGATTGGTTATTACATACATTATATCTATTATGGTATTTCAGGGTGAGTTATTTTTAATTCTAAATGAATATTCTTGTTGGACTTTTATTTAAGTGCTTTTCTCCTTCAAGATACATTTACCTAACGCTAGAATAAATGCAATGTACATTATGCAGCAAAGGAAGTTATAAGATCGGACATATATCCATTATGGAGAGATGATAGGTTTTGGACGGGCGATGTGCTCCCTATTGCATAAGCCAGGGGTGTCAAAGTCAAATACATGGAGGGCCAAAAAAACAAATTTGCTACAAGCCAATGGCCGGACTGGTTCAATGTTTATTATAAGGGGGTGATATAAGATTTTTTTTCTTCTTTCTGCACTCTTTTCATTCAGTGTTTTCTTTTTGATGAATTTGTTTTATTTTGTCTCTTTTAAATTAATGAATAAATGAATTAAATAAAATATTAAATAGCTTTACATCTGCTAAGTTCTTGGCATAAATCAAAACAGATATGTTCCTGCCTTTAGTATTTTACATTGTTTTATAATGTAGCTGTTTATGTTTCGTTTTTTTTTAACACAGTTTTCTTGTGATTTTTAATTAATATGCTTTTTTTATGATTGTTGGCTGCAAGTATCAAGCTGCAAAATCCTTCATTTTCTACAGCTGATAGCTGTTTGTCATTAATTATGAGGAAGTTTAGCAACTTCTCGGTGAATATTTGAGCTCCGTGGCTTCAGCGGTGTGTTTTTATTGTTCAATCCGGGACGGGGGCTTTGATTTCGGTCAGCCGCTCTCCGCCTGTCCGTCCTACGAGACAGTCAAGCCTCCAGCAAAGCTCAGCGTCCTCCCAATACGCCACACTACGGGCGCATTCTGTGCCCACCTGTTCACGGGCAGAGCTTTGCTTTCTTTTAACACGTTAAATGCTCACGTTCTCGCTCCAAATCCTTGTTGTAATGTGAGCAGCTGCGCGCGGAGGTGACAAACTGAGGTCGCTGATTGGTCACTTGTTGACACGCCTACTGAAATGATTGACAGCTCAGTGATACAAGCGCTGGCTTTGGTCCAGACGAGCAGCTGTTCGCTCTGCTGCTGCCGCGGCGGTCTTTTATCACTATATATGTTAATATAAACTTCTAAAAAATAAAAACAGGGAGCGCTATTCCAGTAGCCCACAGCCAACAAGGAAATATCTAAAACATTGTGCTGCCAGGTAGGACATGAATTCATTCATTTCAGTCATGGAGTGAACGGAGGATGAATCGATTACTCGACTTTAGGCAAAAAAACAAAAGAAAAGGCCCGATCAGCGATAAAGAAGAGGAATTTAATTCATTTGTGTAACATACAAAACAGTCCGGCGCCGGGGAAGTTAATGGTCAGACACCGCGCAAGCGTGCGCGGTCGTAAAAAAAGAGCTTTGCGCGTTCGTGCCCTGAGGGGCTGCGCGGGGCTACGCTTTTGCTACGGCATCCGTACGTCGTACAGAGGCGTATTGCTTGTACGCGGAGCTTTGCCTCGCCCTTCAGACAGCGGGTCGGACTGGACCACCTGGCCGCGGTCGGTCTCCCTGAAGCCCCAGAGTTCAAGTGTCCAACGTAAAACTATAACTTGACCGCAGTTTAATGTGGCGCTATGGCTCTGCAGACATTGCACGTTGCTGTCTTGTGGTGTTTAGTGTAAAATACTTCCACACAGCGGACATATTACAATGAAAAGTTGGCTAACTGTTAGCTAAAGTGCTACTCACTCAATCCACGCGCTGTAGCTGGCTGCAAACTGAAAGCGATTTCCTGAATGTGAGGTAGGTTTTATTACTCTGGGTTCATGAGACACGCCTCTGTATCGGATTGGCTCCACCCCTACTACTACTGTTGCATTGTGGGGAATGTAGTGTTGGTACATGACTGGAGAGCTTATTATGTTGTTTTTCTTGCAAAATACAACAATAATATTAATAATAAAATAAAATAATAATTTTAGTACATGTTATTATGTGTCAGAAGAGGGCTTAGGAATAGAAAAAAAATGTTTTGACCAAAAGGGCATTTGGGGGCAAGGAGCAAAAGGGGCAGATGCTCAA
>JBBPBX010008822.1:32075-52407 GCA_038048925.1 Garcialebias charrua
TATATATATATATATATAATATATATATATATATATATATATATATATATATATATATCATAATACACATTAGACATTTCCCTCGTTTTTTTATTTATTCTTTTACTGTAAGCTTTTTTATTTATTATCTTTGAAATGTATGCAGGAGTTCTGACACATTGGCAGTTGTGCGCGGAAATGTGGGCCGGTGTTGTGCTAAAAATTGACAGGCTTTCAAAGGCACTCACAGGAGCGTGCGCGGGATAATTTAACAAGATTAACACTTAAAAACAATCATTTGTTTGCTAGAAATTATAGTAAATGTGTGTCTCAGTTAGTGCTTTAACAGAGTACCCGAGTAATCGACAGTTCGAGTCCTAAAACTTCTATAGAGGTCTTTTTGTCCCTCTCGAGTACTCGTAGTGACGTCATCACGTCGCACTGACGTCATTACGTCACATGTCACATGATCCGCACCGAGCGCGGGGTAGATATAAAGACGCTACAAAATGGATTTCTCTGTGTGCACGGATGTATGGAGCAGGCCCAGTCTTGTCAAAAAGGTAAAAATGCGTCGTGTTTTATTATTATGAAACAGTTTATAATTTTATAGAATGCTTTGCTGCTCATTGAATCAATTTCTGTCACTGACCACCGTAGATTGTGACAGGAGGTGGCGGTGTTGGATTGCAGGTCACATATAACACGACCGAAACAGCTTCCTCTCTCGTTTTACAAACAAAAAGCAACAAATATTCATCTCTCTAGATCTATTAAAAACCTATAAACACAATAATCTCTAAAAGTAAACCTAAATTGCACAGCACTGCAGGCGGTGGTGCGGTGTGGCCCCGTTTGTTTTTAAGTTCTTTTTTAACGTGTGCCGCACGGTACATTCACTATGTTAATATTAATAATACTACCGGTAACTAATAGTTTTGTTTTTCCTGTGACTTATCTGCAGTATGATAAATGATAGGAGCATAATAAATGCTCCCAATGTTTTGTTGGTCTTTTTTTTTTTTGGTAAATTATGAAGTTTTGATGCATTTTTATATATTTATTTATTTTGCATCTTAAGAGCCTATGACATCATCGACTACTCGAGTACTACTCGAGTTTATTTATGTTAATGTCGAGTTTAAAAATTATGTACTCGTTCAACCCCTAGTCTCAGTCTAACGTTTGCTTAATAAATGCACTTTGACTGTCAAATCAGCTGTATTTCAAAAGCCGATACGCAGAATTAAACACATGCACGCAACTAGTTGCTGTGCAAATTTAACACGATAAACGCCTAAAAACAATTATTTGCTAGAAATTATAGTAAGTGTGTGTCGCGGTTTAACGTTTGCTTAATAAATGCACTTTAATGGTCAAATCAGCTGAATTTCAAAAATGGTTTAGCTGATTCTGTGCTGCGGGAGCGTGCAGAAGGAGGAAAAAATGAGGAGGACCGCTGCTCGTTTCTGAGAAGTTTAACAAGAAAAGCACCTGAACAATTGTTTGTTTGCTCAAAATTATAGCAAAGGTGTGTCTCAGTCTAACGATTGCTTAATAAATGCACTTTAATTGTCAAATTATCGGCATTTCGCCAGGGCGGTGCAGCTGGTTTGACAGTTGGTCCAAGCAGCGAGCAGAACAAAGGTGGGGAGACCATGGCAAGCCGATTGTTTCATTAATAGCTGGTGAAGATTCTCAGTCATCCAGGACATGGAAAATTCAGAAAAGTTCCAGAAAAAAACAATAAAGTGTAATAAATAAAGTCCAGTTGTATCTGTCTTAACATTTTTTAAATTTGTCATTATAGCCACGTTTATCTATTACATGATCTAAAGCATGCCTTACTGCTACTATGACTCTGCTGCATTCAAATGGCTGATACTAGTACAGTACTGCTCTTTTTTCAGTCAGAATGAATGAAACCTGTCATATCTCAGCCAATAATTGGTTTATAAATCCATCCATCCATTATCTTTTACCTGCTTCTTCCATTTTGGGTCACGGGGATCGCTGGTGCCCATGCCCAGCAATCACTGTGCGATGGGCGGGGTACACCCTGGACAAGTCGCAAGTCCATCACAGGGCCACATGGAGACAAATGAGACAAACAACCATTCACTCTCACACTCCCATATAGGGACAATTTAGAGTTACCAATCAGCCTAACATGCATGTTTTTGGTCAGTGGGAGGAAACCGTAGTACCTGGAGGAAACCACGAATGTACGGAGAGAACATGAAAACTCCACCCAGAAAGGTCCCCTGACCAGGATTAGAACCAGGAACCTGCTTGCTGAGAGGCAGCAGCTTTACCAGTTGAGCACGGTGGCTCAACTGGTTTATAAATATGGGAATAAATCCATAAATATGTCGCTTTGGCCTATAAGTCGCAGGACATGTAAATTATGCAAAAAAACTGTGACGTATAGGGAGGAAAATACGGTATTGCATTATTGATCAAACAGCTTTACAAATCTCAGGAAAAAACATGTAATATATAATTTTCCTTGATAAATAAATGACCAAGTATAAAAAATGTTTCTCATTTGTTTAACATGGTTCTTTTTATCTACTTTTAGGACTTGTGTGAAAATCTCATGATGTTTTAGGTCATTTTCATGCAGAAATTTAGAAAGTTTTAAAGGCTTCACAAACTTTCAAGCACCACTGTATGTGTGAATATAAAGTTATAATTGTGCCTGATGTTCATGTTTTCAGTGGTCCCTGCAGATGTTCAGCAGAAGGTGCTGATTAAAGAAGAAGCTCCTGAAGTACGGATGCTTGGTGTGGACCAACAGGATCCAGAGACCCTCAACATAAAGGAGGAAGAGGAGGAACTGTGGACCAGTCAAGAGAGAGAGCAGTTTTGTGTGAAAAAGGAGACTGATGACACCGGGTTTGCATTCACTGCTGTTCCTTGGAAGAATGAGGAAGAAGAAGAGAAACCTCTGTTTTTACAGCTTCATCAGCACCAAGTAAAAGAGGAAGATCTTCCAACCAGCAGCTCAGCTGACCAGATGAAAGCAGCAACTGGTGGAGAGGACTGTGGAGAAGGAGAAACTACCAGGAACCCAGATCTAAATACTTATGGAGATGATTGCAGCTCTTCAGAGACTGAAGTCAGTGAGGATGATGAAGGTGATGAGGTGAAGGACTCTGACTCTCAGCTAAAAGACTTATCAGACTCTGGGTCAGAACCTGAAGACTGTGACAAAGACTGGAAGGAGAGCAGAGCTCCTGAGTCAGGCATAAACACTGTCAACAAATCTTGCAGCTTCACTGAGCATGGGAAACAATTTCACAAGACGAGTCAGTCAGTGACGTCTTCGAGTTGTTTGGTTATCGAGGAACGTTTAAAAGTGAAGAAAACTGGAGGCAAGAAAAAACAGTCCAGACAGAACTCGTTTGGTTGTGAAGACTGTGAAAAAATATTTAACCATAAAGGTAGTCTAAAGAGACACATGATAGTCCACACAGGACAGAAAGCATTTGTTTGTGATCTTTGTGGACAAAGGTTTGGAGAGAAGGGAGGTTTAAACAAACACATGATAATTCACACAGGACAGAAAGCATTTGCTTGTGATCTTTGTGGACAAAGGTTTGGACAAAAGTCACATTTAAACAGACACATGATAATTCACACAGGACAGAAAGCATTTGCTTGTAATCTTTGTGGACAAAGGTTTGGAGAGAAGGGAGATTTAAACAGACACATGATAGTCCACACAGGACAGAAAGCATTTGCTTGTGATCTTTGTGGACGCAGGTTTGGAGAGAAGGGAGGTTTAAACAAACACATGATAATTCACACAGGACAGAAAGCATTTGCTTGTGATCTTTGTGGACAAAGGTTTGGACAAAAGTCACATTTAAACAGACACATGATAATTCACACAGGACAGAAAGCATTTGCTTGTGATCTTTGTGGACAAAGGTTTGGACAAAAGTCAACTTTAAACTCACACATGATAATTCACACAGGACAGAAAGCATTTGCTTGTGATCTTTGTGGACAAAGGTTTGGACGAAAGTCACATTTAAACTCACACATTATAGTCCACACAGGACAGAAAGCATTTGCTTGTGATCTTTGTGGACAAAGGTTTGGACGAAAGTCACATTTAAACTCACACATGATAGTCCACACAGGACAGAAAGCATTTGCTTGTGATCTTTGTGGACGCAGGTTTGGACGAAAGTCAACTTTAAACTCGCACATGATAAATCACAGGACAGAAAGCATTTGCTTGTGATGTTTGTGGACGAAGGTTTGGACGAAAGTCAACTTTAAACTCACACATTATAGTCCACACAGGACAGAAAGCATTTGCTTGTGATCTTTGTGGACGCAGGTTTGGAATGAAGGGAGCTTTAAACAAACACATGATAGTCCACACAGGACAGAAAGCATTTGCTTGTGATCTTTGTGGACAAAGGTTTGGACGAAAGTCAATTTAAACTCACACATGAAAATCCACACCAGATGAAAGCAGTTTAGCTGTTAATAATAACCCTTGCTTTGTCTTTTTTTAATCTCATCTCATATAAAATAACATTCCTTTCAGCAACATTTTTCTTTGTACCTTTGTTACCAAACTTTTGATTTTTATATTTGACCACTAGATGATGGTTCACTTTTTTATTAGAGCTTCTATTAAATTCTAGTTCAATTTAACTCAGAAGAGGTACGTCTTTCACGACTAGTCGCTGAGGAGTCCTGCCTCCACAGTGAGTGACAGGTGCAAACAAACAGCAAAGAGTTAATATGCACAGCAAACACATAAGTGATGCAAACTCCAAAATAAACAACCAAAAAAAAAAAAAAAGGCAGCGGAAGAAATCTGAAATCACAGAAAATAGATAAATACAGAAACCAAAAATGAAAACAAAGAAAAAAGGCAAATACTAAAAACACCTAAACAACTGTGAATAAAATGCTGCAAACTCAAAAAAAAAAAGTTCAGCAGACACTAAGGGGGCTTGTCCACTAAGTCACATGGGACCAGACCCCATGTACAGTAAATACATTTTAGCTGAGCAGCCACTTTCTAAAGTCATAATACGGTACTTTCATGCAAGGATGCATAAAATGTATCAAGTAAAGAGGTTTTGGTAATGTAAGGAAACAAAATGTAGTTTCACGTTGTTCATCTGGCTCGTTCAGGCTGTCACTCCTTTGCTTAATGCAGCTTAAAACATTCAATGGACTGGGGAAAGAAATGAGAATTATAAATATATATGTGATGTTCTCAATGACGACACGGGGCACGGCTTCTTTATTCAAACGGGCGCTTTAATAAATGCTGTGAAAAACTACAGAAATAAGACAAAGTACAGAAATAAAACACAAAGCTTTAGGTACAGTACTGAGCGATGAGTAAAACATGCTTTAACAAAGGAAATACCTCGTGGCCAATAGTCATTAAAGAAGTCCTAAACAAACGTTTCTTGTCTTATGCATTCTAAATAAACATATACAATATTAGAACATCATGACTGACACATGTACAATGTATATTACAACAGTTATAAATACCTTTTCAGTTAGTGAACTGTCGAGGCTGCTGCGCCTCTCGTGTCTCCAGGTAAATGTGTGTGTGTGTCGAGCACAACAAATCTCGCCCCTCCCTTCCGTTCACACAAATCTTGCGATAACGGTACTACCAAAATACTCCTTCACGACAGAACAAATGCATCTTGTACAAAATATCACATTTTCGAGGTATGAGCTAAACAAATTAAAAACTAAATATTCTAACTACTGAAAAATAAATATTAATTCCCTTTTTAATGCATAAATCATTTCAGTGACACAATATAATTCATCCAACATGACATTTCTCTCTTCAAAGTCCTAAAGCAATTGGGCCAAGCCTCGTTCAGAACTGGTCCGCCTGGTGGAAGGATAGCTTCTCGAAAAATTTTGGAACAATCTGCCCCCAACGTTCGACAGGCCACTTCCCTTCCTGTTTTTAATTCACTTTTAAAAACATCTGTTTTCACTGACTTTTAACCCAGTGTGATTTGATTTGTTGTTTAGTGTTTTCCTTTGATGCTTTAAATTATTTTTTTAGATAACTGCCATTGTTTTTTATATTGTTAAGCACTTTGGTAACGACCGCTGTTTTTAAATGTGCTTTATAAATAAATTTGACTTGACTTTTCCTCCCCTTCAGGTTTACTCACCTGAATGAGGACGAACAATGGAGCTCAAGATTACCAACTCTGACTTAATCGTCCCTCTGCTCCACTTTTTTCAATTGATGAAGAGACAGAATAAAACAAGAGCCAGTTTCATGCTGCTAAATCACAGCACCAGCACAAAGCAAGAACAGACCAAGCCCTTCACGGCAGATTTTTCCAATTCCCTTTGTAGCTCCACACTCTCAGGAAAGAATCTACATATTCTTAAGACATTACATTCTTAAGAATAAGAATAAAAATTACAATCCAGAAAAAACTAAAATTTATATTAATAAACATTTACTTTCTAATGTTTCATCAACAAAGTTTTTAGGTGTCTATCTTGATGAGAAACTTTGTTTTAAGAATCATTGTGAATCAGTGTATAAGAAGATTTCTAAATCTTTAGGTATTATAAAAAAGGTTAAACCATATTTAAAAACAAGTACTATATTGACTTTGTACAATAGTTTAATTTATCCCCATATTTCTTACTGTAATTTAATTTGGGCTAGTACCTATCCTTCTTACTTGCAGTCAATCCATAAACTTCAAAAGTCTTTTGTAAGAATTGTCACTAACTCGCCATATTTAGCTCCATCCACACCTCTCTTTAAAAAATTAGAAATTCTTACAATCTATGATGTGAATAAGTATCAAACAGGAATCCTAATGTATAAAGTTATATGTATTCCACTTTCTTTACCTAAATATTTTCATAATTTATTTGAGTTCAATTCTTATTATCATTCATACTCTACAAGAAGGAAGTGTGATTTACATATACCCTTCTGTAGAACCACTGTTGCTAAATTTTCATTCATGTATCAGGGTGTTGTGCTGTGGAACAGTTTGAAACAATTAAGTGAATCATGTACAACATTATCTGTATTCAAAAGAAAGTTTAAAAAAACTTTATAGATTTTCTAACACATTAGTTTTTTTTTTAAATTTTATTTATAATTTTAATATTTTTTGACAATTTAAATGTATTTAATTTCAATTATTATTTTTTGCTTTAGTATGTAACTGTGTGTGTTTAAAGTAAGATGTAAGTTTATGTATAAAGCTCTTATGATTTTTTTTCTTTATTTTTTTAGAAGGGGGGGGTGCGCTTGTAAGCCCAATTAGGGTTTTTATGACCTCTCCTGCACATTTTTTAAAAACTTTTCTTTTACGTGTGTTGTTTCTTTTTGTGCAAACAATAAACAAACAAACAAACAAACATATGATGACTGTACCACTTTCTGTGGCATTTCAACAGCCCAGTTTCATGAAACAATAACTATGGTAGAGTGACCAAAACTCAAGCATGGCCGCCATGATTAATTGAACAATTTGCTTCTTTTTAGTCTTTAAAATCCTTCAAAAGATTTAACATTTAGAATATATTGATTAATCTACAAATAAAACTCAGTATGAGCAAACAAACTGTTCCAGCCTCGTGAAAGTGTGTTTTTGTGACTCAAGACACAGAAAATGTGTTGGCTCTGAAATTATCTCTCTGTTGACAGTAAATTAAAATAATACTTTCCATAAAAAGCTTTTTATCTCCTCTGAAAAGTTATCCCCCCCACTCAAGCTGTGGTTCATTTCCCTCCATCTCTGTGAATGAACTGATCTCAAGTTTGCTGGTTTACATCATGCCCTTCATATATTTCAAACTATATGCTGTCTGTTAGCAAAATATTTCATGAACCACGAGACCTATTTTAATGAAACTTTCAGAAAGTATTCACTGGTTGTACGTTTACAACTTTTTACCTTTTTGATGAGATCCTTCTCTGTTTTTTATTTTGACCATATCAGCATTATTTCTATGATTCAAAACTGAGCCATATCTGAATGTCTGAGCAGCTTTTGAACCTTTTACAGAGAAATCAGCAATGTTGACTTGATTTTTTTTTTCACCCTGTAGTTGGAGGCTTTAAAACCAAGAAAAAATGTTTTCCACTTGAGGGAAAACCTGGAATTCCACCTGCCTAGACTGATGAAATCAGCATTTGAGATTTAGTCAATTTAATCTGTAGAAAAAAAGTAAAACTCAAAGGATGATGATACAAACAGTCTTTGACACCGTTTTTAAGAGGACTCTTACTTGATAGATTTAATCCACTCCTGCTTCTCCACAGGCGTGGGTGCTGATATCCTTTAAACAACATGGTTGCCCTCAACAACACGCCCATCCGCCGTTGCTTGCAGGCTTTGATCACCTGGCCTTTGTGATTGGGATTGTATAACTCGAAACAGTTTTGGAGGAGATGGCAACCAGCAGACAATCAACTCAGGCCAAGAAGTAGTTTTCTAAAAACACAGCAATATAAATATTAAAAGGAAAGCTTTGTTCAGTAATGAGACAACACTCACAGGCTTCCTGGGCTCCTCCACCTCCCTGATGCCGAGATTCTCCAGTGGGATGATCCTGCGAGGCTCCTTTTCCTGTAGCAGGGAAGGAAAATAGGCAAGAACAAGAAAGGAGGAAGGAATACAAGTGAATAATGAGAATTCATTTGAAAAGTTAAACATCAAGGCGGGAAGAGAAACATTGAAGAAAGATAAAGAAACGTCTCAAATAAAGCAAATAATCTGACCAAACGTGAAGAACGAGTGGGGAAGTAATTCATGTCGACACGGTCTGCAGGTTTTGAAATTAACCTTGTGTTTTCCCCTCCTCTGTACTCATGCTCCAGAAAAAATATCCTACCTCGTCCATGTACAGGTTTGCGACAATATGAGAAACTGGGAATCCCATAGCACACCCATGTTTCTGCTCATAATATAGCCCCCCCATGTGAAGTAGGTTGACTGCAGTTTCAAGAGTTGGAACAGTTGCTCTGTGGAAAGTGTTACGACCGTATGAGGGCCAAAACATACTTAAAGGACACTGGACACAAGAAAAGGTTTAAATGATGTTTTATTAACTAAAATTAAGAGCCTCCAGGCGGTCAGGGTCCTCTCAGGCTTCTCCCACCCGTCTGGAGCGCCTTCTCCTGCTCAGCGTCCTTAAAGAAACAAAAATAAATTAAAAAGAGAAAGTTCAAAGGATTGTAGGACAAGTGGGTGCGGCGGAAAAGAACAAAACGCCACCTGGACCGACCCAATCCTATACAGGACCGTCGTGTCTTCCCAGGCGACGATCTACCTAGCCAAAAATACCTCTAAATAAACAGAAAAGCGATAACTGAACTACCGACACCCACACAGTCAAAAGTATCAAATAAATGGAGAAAAAATATGGAAACAGTCTCTCACTCTGTTTCACATTAGCTGTCCCCCTCCTGGGCAGCTGCTCAGACGCTTCCCTTCAGCATCTGACAAAAAAGAAGAGTCAACCAGAGTAAGCAGTCCAAAACCACACTCTATTTAAGCTAGAGTCACACAAACTCTCAAATAGCTTCAATACTCACAACTCTTGATTTTAGCAACTAGTCCTGAAACCAGTGCCAGGCCTTAAGGGCCTATTTCAGCTCCAACAGGAGCAAACAACAACAATCTGAGAGGGTGTAGATCTCTCAGAATTGTTTGGTTACCTGAAAGTGTCCTCAGCAGTTCCAGTGAACCCCAGCTGAATTTCACACCATCCAGAAGACTTCAATAAGCCACCACTCGTTCATCAAGCCTGTCGAGTCTCCACCCTGCACCAAACACAGCATGTCAGCTTTATAGGCAGGACCTGCAGGTGAACAGCAGCTCTGCCCAATCAAGCCTGATTTAAGTGAGAAGAGACAAAAAAGGTGAGTTCTTCATTGAACCAGCAGGCTGCAGCAGTTTGCAGCCAAGATAAATAAAAACAAGGATGATTAAACTTCTACATCCGCAGGGTGCATAACATCCCCACCGCCAGAGTTTTGTTGGGGGAGAACGTGCAGATGTCACCTATAGACACAGCACTCCTCTCCAAACAAAATATAGTGGAATCTCAGAGGCGAGAAAGTGTATCAGCTACAACATTATCCTTTCCTTTAAAGGTGCTATGTGTAACTTTCTGTAGAGTGCAGAACTTAGAAAAATGTTCAACAGGCAAAGCATTCTGATCCCTCCCCCTCAGAGCCATATATGGCTCTGAGGGGGAGGCTCTGCTGAGATTCAAATTCAAGCTCTGTTTTTATTGGCTGATTCAAATTCAAGCTCTGTTTTTAATTGGCTGTGTTAAGGGATGCGAGTTGTTCGCAGCGCTTCTGGCGTCCCAGGGATGGAAAATAAGCAGGATGCTCGGTTCTTTCTTTAGGCAGAACACGCCATATTTATTCACACGAAGACCACTACTCGTACACACTAATAACAGAAGAAGAAAGGTGGGGAAAGTCCCTCACGGAGGAAACCGGAAATAGAATTCCTGCTCTTCACAATAAGAGCATAAGAGCGTAATTTAATATAGCTCAACACCCCCACTCGCTCTTATGTCCCTGTCTCATAAAAATACAAACACAAATCAACCTTTTCACCTTAATATATGTACAACAAAGAAAATAAACATTTGTCCTTTCACATGTCAAAGATATTTTCCCTTTGTTGACAATTTCTCCTGTGAAATGATACTTTATACAGTATTAACATGTTTGCATGTCTATCTTTTGACCAGATTTTTAGCGAGTGCTGGTTATCTTCAAAAACCTTTGTTTGAGAGTATTTGTTCTAAATAAATGCACTCTTGCATTTCAAACTTTTTAAATAATTCTCACATCTCTCCTGTGACATTTTTATTTCTCTTCCAATACTCTCAAAGTCTATCCCTAAGAAGTGATTCAGCTATCCTAGGTTCTTCATTTTAAATCTTTTAGTAAACATGTCTTTGACCTTGTTCAGCACATTTTCATCACTAGCTGCTATTATTAGGTCGTCTACCCATATTATTAAGATTACTTTTTCATTTTGTCTTTCCCAAGTGTATACACAGTTATCAGCTGGATTCTGTTCAAAACCATTTTCTGTCAAATATTCATGTAACATAGCATTCCAATTTCTACCAGATTGCTTTAGTCCATATAATGATTTTTGTAACATCAGTACCAGTCTGTCATTACCCTTGATCTTTTTCTCATAGCCTTCCGGCTGTTCCATGTAGATCTCTTTGTCTATTGGTGCGTGAAGGTAGGCTGTTTTCACGTCCATTTGATGAAGGATGAGGTTCTCCTGAGCAGCCTTTTGCATAAGAACTCTCACACTTGTCATTTCAGCTGTGGGTGAGAATGTCTCCTCATAGTCAATTCCTTGTTTTTGACTATATCCTTTGGCCACAAATCTCGCTTTGAATTTGTCTGCTCCATCACTGTCCGTTTTGAGTGCGTAGACCCATTTTCCCCCCACTGTCTGTTTACCTGGTGGCAGGTGTGTGACTCTGAATGTCTCATTCTCCTCTATTGATTTCATTTCTTCATCCATAGCTTTCTTCCACAGTTTAGCCTTGGGTGATGTCATGGCTGGTATGTTGAAGGAATGTCACATACAGTACTGCTTTGTAACTAGAGTCTATGCATATTTGCAGTTTGTCCTCTGCATCATCTGTTTCAAAGTCCTCTAAGTATGTCGGTTTCTTCATTGTTCTTGAAGGATTCCTTCTCACTGTAGTTTTGGTGTTTTCATCTACTTGTGTGCTTTCACTCGTTTCTTGTGAAATGTCCACCTCAGTATGTATTTCAATACCAACATCATTTTCAACACCATTTTTAACATCATATTCAACATCATATTCATCGCCATTTTGGATGTTTACGTTAGGAGTACTCTATCTGAACTTCTGAAGTTTGAGTTTGTTTCTCATGAGCTGTTTTGACTTGGAATTTTACCAATCTGTATTTTGCAACTTTCTCAGTTTCTGGATAATAGACCAGATAAGCTGGGCTGTTTTTATCGTATCCAACAAAAATACCTTGCTCACATCTAGGATCTAATTTTCCTTTGTCCTGCTTGTAAGGAAAACATGTTGACCCAAACTTTTGTAGTTTTGACACATTAGGTGGGTTACCTGTGAGTAGTTCATATGGAGTTTTCTTTGTGCTTCTGCTGTAGCACCTGTTCCTGACGTAGGCGGCAGTCTGTACTGCATAGTTCCATAATTTTACAGGTAAGTTGCTTTCAATCAACATACATCTACTCATGTCAAAAAGAGTTCTCCATCCTCTTTCGGCTGTGCCGTTCTGGTGAGGAGAGTACGGCGCTGAGGTCTCATGTCTAATTTTATTCTTAATTAGCAGTGTCTTAAAATCTCTGCTTGTAAATTCAGTGCCATTATCTGAACGAATGCATCTGATTTCACCATAAGGTGATGAATCTGCAATAAATCTTTCTGTGGCTTGTACCACGTCACTCTTACTCTTAAGAAAATACACAAATATTTTACCTGAGTAATCATCTGTGAAAGTTTGTGCATATTTATGCCCTTCTAGACTTGTGTTTTTCATCGGACCATTTAAATCGGTATGTACCATTTCTAAAGGTGACTTTGCTTTTCTGTCAGCTTCCCTGTTTCTGTTCTGTACAAATTTCCCTTGAGTACATACTTCACACAGTTTTTCAGGTTTTGTCACGTTACCTTTGATTTCCATACCTTTTACAACATTTTGAAGTTTTCTTACATCTTCATAGTTACAATGACCTAGTATTTCGTGCCAGGTTTGCATATCGTGACATATTTTACATTGATCACTGCTCATTTCAACAGTTGGCAGATAAAAGAGATTTTCACTTTCATAAAAGTCTAACCTGCTGTTATCTTTTGCGATCATGTGACTGTTTCCTTTCTTGAATGTGATGATCGCACCTCCGTTTGTTGCTCTTGCCACTGAGAAGATGTCGTGGGGATAAGAAGGCATGTAGAGTGCATCCCTCAGCTGCGCTCGATGGTGATGTCCTCTGTTGTCCTGTAGATGGATTATGGCTGTTCCTCTTTTCTGCGCCATTCCTGCACATCTGGTTCCGTCGGCTAATTCCACAGTGTGTGAGTTGGGCTGGAAAGTTTCATCAAAATCTTTAAACTTTCTGATGTCATTCACTATGTGGGAAGTTGCTCCGGCGTCCACCATGATGCCCTTTAAGTTGACGTCTGTTTGATCCTTACTTCGTTGAAGTTCTGCTTTGTAAAGCTGATCTTGTCCTCTTTGTGGATCTTCTGAAACTCGCCTGACTCCATCTTGATTCCCCTTCTTCTTGCACAGTGTTTCTTTGTGTGTGTTACTCTTACAGTAGTTGCACCACACTCTCTTTAAACATGTTCTGGCTTTGTGCCCTTTAATTCCACACTTGTAGCATTTTACATCTGCTTCTTCTTCATTTTTCATGTTAGAAAAATGTCTATTATGTCTTGTGTGGGTTTTCATTACATTGTCAGAAGACTCTCTTGTTTTCATCTGTTCAGTCTCTTCGTAGACTCTCAGTTTTCTCTTAAAGTCTGTAAATGTAATGTTTTCTTCATCTTGACTAATGTGGACAGCAAGCGGTTTGAAGGATTCTGGTAGTCCATTTAATGCCATGGCCACTAACAGTCCATCACTCATGCTTTCACCAGCATTTCTTAAAGCTGTGATGAGGTTTTCAGCTCTTATAATAAACTCTGTGACACTCTCGGCGTTCGCCATTTTAAGCTTCGTCAACGATGTGTACAGGTTTATTATTCTTGGTTTGCTTTTCCCTGAATAATGTTCTCTCAAAATTTTCAGGGCTTTCCTCCCATCATCATCCGCTTCGTGCCTTATCAGCGAGAGACTTTTATCATCCAGCAGTTTAACTAGCTCCGCATAACAGTCCTCATTTTTCCGTCTGTCTTCAGCTAGTTCTGCTGCGTCATCGGTGTCTGGTTCGACCAGAATAGTTTCTTTCAACTTTAGCGTGCGCAAGTTGGCAAGAAATCTTGTCTCCCATAAATCATATTTCTCTTCACATCCATCAAAAAGAAGTGGAGATACGGATATATTCGCTCCTCTGTTCGCCATAGCTTCGTGGCGTTAGCTTGCTTAGCTTTGTGACGTTAGCTTGCTTGCTAGTTAGCTCTTTGTCTTCGTCATGCGCTCATTCGCGCGCAAACTTCTGTCGCGTTACTTCGTCGCGTTCTTCAAGCTTATTTTACTCATTTCCATCTCACCTGGGTCTTGAGATGTCTGGGCTCCATAACCTGTTAAGGGATGCAAGTTGTTCGCAGCGCTTCTGGCGTCCCAGGGATGGAAAATAAGCAGGATGCTCGGTTCTTTCTTTAGGCAGAACACGCCATATTTATTCACACGAAGACCACTACTCGTACACACTAATAACAGAAGAAGAAAGGTGGGGAAAGTCCCTCACGGAGGAAACCGGAAATAGAATTCCTGCTCTTCACAATAAGAGCATAAGAGCGTAATTTAATATAGCTCAACAGGCTGGTTACAAACTCTGTTTTTATTGGCTGTCATTGTCCTGGTCACTCTGTGTTTTTAGTGTTTTTATAAATGCTGATAGAGAAGCAAGGGCCTATAGTTTTTTCCAGAGATTACTTTGTCTAACATCAGTTTGTCAGTAGATAGTGACAGAGTGAAGAAATATGTTAAAAATATATTGTTTGAAAAGTTACAGACTACATTACAATCTTACATACCCCAGCTTTAATGTGCTGTATAGCAATGTTGAAAGGTTGTAGCCGTAAGGACCATCTCATAAGACGTCGATTATGGTTGCGCATTTGGTTCAAAAAGGTTAGAGGATTGTGATCTGTAAAGATAACAACAGGATCACATGAACCTCTAACGTACACTTCAAAGTGTTCCACGGCTAAAATCAGGGCTAAGGCCTCCTTTTCAATAGTGGAGTATTGTTTCTGATGTTTATTCAGTTTCTTTGAGTAATAGGAGACTGGGTGATCCACTCCATCAGCACCCTCCTGAAGAAGGACAGCTCCTATACCCGTATCACTTGCATCCACAGCTATTTTGAAAGGAACATCAAAATGTGGTGCGGACAACACTGGAGCGGTGGTTAACAGCAACTTGGTTTGATCAAAAGCTGTTTGACACTGCTCATTCCACTTGAAAGCTACTTTGGGACTAAGGAGGTCCGTCATGGGAGCCGCTACAGAGGAGAAATTTTTACAAAACCCTCTGTAATACCCAACCATGGCTAAATATCTCCTTAGTTCTGTACGGGTGGAGGGAACAGGAACAGATAGAATAGATTCTATCTTTGCCTCCACAGGACGTACATGACCACCTCCAACTATTTTTCCTAAATAGGTTACCGTGGCATGACCAAATTGGCATTTGGACAAGTTAATAGTTAAGTTGGCTTTTTCTAGACGGGCAAAAACAATCTGCAGGTGTTTTAAATGATCCTCCCATGTATCAGAGAAAATCACCACGTCGTCTAAATATGCTTCACAAAACTCAAGCTCAGACAACACAATGTTCATGAGCCTCTGAAAAGTGGCAGGAGCGTTGCGCATTCCAAATGCCATTACAGTATACTGTAGAAAAGCATCTGGGGTGACAAAAGCAGATAGCTCCTGACCACGATCAGTTAAAGGAACTTGCCAATATCCTTTTAAAAGATCAAGGGTAGTTACAAACTGTGCAGATCCAATGTGGTCTACACAGTCCTCCATTCTGGGTAACGGGTAGCAATCAGGTTTTGTTACTGTGTTGATTTTTCTATAATCAGTACAAAACCTGTCACTTCTACCTTGATAGCTAACAGGCAAGGCGAACTCCATGCACTATTACTCTGAACAGCTAGTCCATTGTCTGGTATATATTGCACTTGTTCTTTTAAACGCTGTCGCTTATCAGGATTTACTCGGTAAGGGTGTTGCTTTATTGGCTGTGTTTCACCCACATCGATGTCGTGTTTTATCACTCCTGTACGAGAGGGAATATCAGAAAACAAGCCATTATAGGAGGCAATCATTTGTTTCAGGTCCTCTCTCTTAGATTCATCCAGATGGGTAAACAGCAGGTCTAAATTTTCTAAGTAGTATGAATTAGGAAGTTTCCCTTCCGTGTCTGCAGGGGAACTGTCCAGCTCGCTTTCAGCATCTGAAAGTTCCTGTCTGTTTGCAGAGTCAGATACTGTACAGCACAAACTGTTTCTAATTGTTTGTTACCTGGTTCTATGTATGATTTTATCATGTTAATATGGCACAATCTAGAACCACGTTTCCTGTCTGGGGTTGTGATTATATAATCAAGATCAGAGATCTTTTCTTTAACAACATAAGGTCCACAGTATTTAGCTTGCAAGCTGGTACCTGGGACAGGAAGCAAGGTCAAAACCTTGTCTCCAGGCTGAAATGTTCTTTTCACAGCTTTTTTATCAAAGAGTGATTTCATCCTGGCTTGTGCAGATTGCATGTTTTTCTGAGCTATATCACATGCTCGTTTTAATTTAAAATGAAAGTTACTGACATAGTCCAATAGGTTCTGGTCAGTGTTCTCACACAGCCATTTCTCTTTTAAAAGCTTCAGAGGACCGCGCACGTTGTGAGCGAATACCAACTCAGCAGGACTAAATCCCAAAGACTCTTGAACCACTTCACGAATAGCAAACATCTGCATGTGTACTCCTTCATCCCAGTCTTTTTCGAACTCTAAGCAGTAGGTGCGTAGCATAGTTTTCAAAGTCTGATGAAAACGCTCAAGGGCACCTTGACTCTCAGGATGATAGGCAGTAGAACAGGAATGCTTAATATTCAACTGTTCTAAAACTTGCGAGAATATTTTAGACATGAAGTTACTACCTCGATCTGTTTGCACTACGCGAGGTAATCCAAACAGAGAGAAGAATCTAGTAAGCACTTTGACTACCACGGGGGTAGTTATTTTGCGTACAGGGAACACTTCAGGGAATCTAGTAGCGGTACACATTATTGTGACTAAGAATTTATTCCCAGCTTTGGTCCTAGGCAAAGGACCAACACAGTCAACAATAACTCGTTCGAATGGTTCACCCACTGCAGGAATAGGGTGAAGCGGGGCTGAAGGTATCACTTGGTTTGGTTTACCAGCCACTTGGCATACATGACAAGAACGACAGTGCATGATAACGTCTTTTTTCAATCCTGGCCAAAAGAAATTATGCAGTATGCGATCATAAGTTTTTCTACTTCCTAAATGGCCAGCCATTGGATTGTCATGTGCTAAACGTAACACCTCAGTACGATAAGGTGTGGGGAGTACTATTTGTATGACATGATGCCATTCATCATCAGGACGAACAGATAATGGCGTCCATTTGCGCATTAATATGCCCTCTTTTAAAAAGTAACCTGTACTCAGATGCTTAGGGTCGTTTGTTAAATCGTCAGAAAAGAAGGCTTTTAATGACTCATCCTTCTTTTGAAGTTTAGCTAGCTGTTGGCTAGATAGAGACAGATTTATCTCTTCCAACTCCTTTACATCCATTTCCGTTTTTACAGGAAACTTTTCTTCCTTAGTACTCATCATAAAGCTTTCGCTCAAGTCAACATCATCATCAGCATCTTTTTCTAGCTGCTGGCGTCTGTAAGCTGCTCGAGTTACAGCACAAGAAGTAAAAACGTCAGGATATTTACAAGCCATCTCATCTGGTTGAGCACACAGTACCGGGATGGGTGTTACATCAGGAGTAACAAGCACGCGTCCGTCCGCCAAATCATTACCCATAATCATAGTGACTCCAGCAATGGGAATGCTTGGTTGCAGTCCCACCACAGCTTCTCCTGAACACAATTCAGAATGGATTAAAATTCTGGCTAAAGGCACTTTAAAATCCTTCATGCTAAATCCACGTATACCGGTAGTTAACTGAGTATCCATTATCTCAAGTTCACTGGAAGGCAGAACACCATCTAATAAGAAGGACTGAGAAGCAGCCGTGTCACGCAGTATCTTAACAGGTACCTTATTACCAGATCGAGTAGCAGAAACGAATCCATCCATTATAAACGGCCGAAATCCTTCATTATCAGTCAGATCTGTCGAGAGAGATAATGGTTCATTCAAGGTTTTAATGAGAGCAACTGGCTTTACTTCCTGTTTTACTAGTTTGGGGCAATGTTTATTAATGTGCCCTTCTTGTTTGCAAAAGAAACAAACCACATTTTTCTTTTCAGAGGTTCCATACCCATGCGACATTTTGTTTTCACTGTGCCTCACAAAAGCACCAGTTTCCGTATGAGCTGCAGAGGATCCTCTCGACTTCCCGTTAACTCTGGGTCTGGAAAATCGAGGAGACTCAAAAACACGTATTTTTATCCAGCTCAAAAGATCTGTCAAATCTTGGACGCTCAAAAGTAAACTTGTGCGTCAGCATATATTCATCCACTAAAACAGCTGCTTTAGAAGCCTCCGTCACTTTATGTTCGTTTAAGTAAGTGGTCACTTTCTCTGGCAAGCACTTCTTAAAATCTTCAATTAATATCAGTTGTTTAAACTGATCCAAACTTGTCACAGAACATGCGGTACACCAACGATCAAGGAGTATTTCTTTTTCCCTAATATAATCAGCGTATGTTTGACTCTCAGATTTCCTCAATTTTCGGAACTTCTGCCGGTAAGCTTCCGGAACTAATTCATAAGCCCGTAGAATAGCTTCTTTCACCTTCACAAAATCACTACTGTCAGTGACTGAAAGAGAGGCGTAAGCGTCCTGCGCTTTTCCTGTTAATTTACACTGCAACAGCAGTGGCCAAACTTCTTCCGGCCATTTGAAAGAGCGAGCAGTTTTTTCAAAAAGCATAAAATATTTGTCTACATCTTGTTCATTAAAAGATGGCACAAGAGAAATATTTCTACTCACATCAAACTCGTGACCAAAAGCTGGAGAAGAAGGCTTTTTCTGCTCCAGTTCCTTCAGACGTATCTGAGCATCCAGCTCCATTTTTCACTGTTCAAACATAATCTCCTTTTCTCTTAAATATGTTTGTTGAGCGAGCTCTGCGGCTCTCACAGTGGCTTCAGCGTCCGCAGAGTTTTTTCTTCTGTTTCATTCTCGTTATTCCTTCTGTCAGCTTCAAGTTCAGCTTTTCTCATCTCTAATTCAAGTTCCTTCAAACGCACCTCCTTATCCACAGCATAAGAGGTAGGTAAGCCAACAGGACTCTTGACAGGACTTGTTGCAGCCGGCAAAATCCCAAGCTGAACCAAAGCAACGATCAGTTCATCTTCAACACTGTCTCGTTTAGTGCGTTTATCAATAACAATTTTAAAATGGTCTGCTACAGACAACAGCTGTTCCTTTGTACATGTTGCTAAAACATCTGCTGTCGGGTCATCCAAAAAACTGTCTAACTCGAACTCCATAATTTTAAGTTAGACACAAAAATAGTCAGTCTGAAACAGCACTAAAGAATCCGAGCTACCAATGAACGCAGCACACACAGAAAGTGCGCACCTGAGAGCGCTCAACTCAATCAGCACAGCTGATCCAAAAATTAAGTGGATAAACCACTAGAATATGACTAGCCCAAAATACAGCCCAAAATATTTTAGACAACAGTCGCGGTTTTTAGTAAGTAATGCAAAACAGAGCCAACCTCTTTAAGCAGTAGACTACTAAAGTACCACAGAGCATAACAGGTGCTCAAACCCGCAAAAACGCACTGATTAGCAGCGCTTAAAACACTAAAGACAAATTAGCTCATAAGACAAGCCCCCAAATGTGATTTAAGCAAAAACTGACAACCACTAACCTAGCTCATTAAGTTAATTAATATCATATCCCGGACGAGCCATCCAATAAATATGTTACGACCGTATGAGGGCCAAAACATACTTAAAGGACACTGGACACAAGAAAAGGTTTAAATGATATTTTATTAACTAAAATTAAGAGCCTCCAGGCGGTCAGGGTCCTCTCAGGCTTCTCCCACCCGTCTGGAGCGCCTTCTCCTGCTCAGCGTCCTTAAAGAAACAAAAATAAATTAAAAAGAGAAAGTTCAAAGGATTGTAGGACAAGTGGGTGCGGCGGAAAAGAACAAAACGCCACCTGGACCGACCCAATCCTATACAGGACCGTCGTGTCTTCCCAGGCGACGATCTACCTAGCCAAAAATACCTCTAAATAAACAGAAAAGCGATAACTGAACTACCGACACCCACACAGTCAAAAGTATCAAATAAATGGAGAAAAAATATGGAAACAGACTCTCACTCTGTTTCACATTAGCTGTCCCCCTCCTGGGCAGCTGCTCAGACGCTTCCCTTCAGCATCTGAACAAAAAAGAAGAGTCAACC
>JBBPBX010008823.1:0-19221 GCA_038048925.1 Garcialebias charrua
AATAGTTTCAGATTCTGATTTTTGACTGCTGTTGACGGGCGCCACAAAAGACGGAGCTGAGCCGCCTTGACGCTGGTCGCTGCCCCACTGCACTAAAGAACAGTAATGGTTCTAATTCCAATAAAGAGAAAATCCAAGGTCACACTGTGAACTTCCTCCCTATCAGAAGACCACAAAGACTGGCTGAGAGAGTGCATAATATCCTCACAGCTATTTTTACCCTCAAATTAAAATCTATGACATGTTGAAATGACTGCAGTGTGCAAGAGGGGTATTCAAAGCAGACACTAATGACGCTTATTAATGGCGTGAATGAAGTCTTGACAGGTCGTGTGTCATTCTACAGGCAATGCTCCACTGGCATAATGGCTAATGTAAGTGGGGATAATTATATATATTATACCCTGTCTTATGGTATTTTGGCAGGAGTATGAGAAGCCAGGCAGTTAGAGAGGAGAGTGAAAGCGCTTGCTCTTTTTTGAGACAGAGATGTGCACGTCTGGATTTGTGTGTGCACACGTGCATGGATGTGTTCACCCTCTCCACCCCCAGCTAGGGTCTGGATATAACAGCAATATTAGTAAGACAACAGCACCAAACAGTGGCTGAACAACACACCTGCATAAACAGACAGATGGGCGACATTTTACTTTAAACAGATTCGACCATCACGGCTAAAAATGTAAGAAAAAAGAACAACTCGGAGTTAAACACGTAGCTTTGGTAGAATAATTGAACACTGGGTTTGTGGTTGTTGTCTACTTCCTTGTTGCCTAAAGGAACGTAAAAGAATAATCCTTAAATTGCTATTCGAGGTATCAAATATTAAGGATAAATGAGAGGAGAAAATTAGGCAAAAAAACAACTAATCATTTAGTCACTATAGTTAATCAGTTTACGTACTGCCATCGAACATTCAAGCGTATTTTGATAAAAGGAAAAGTTGTTATAATCTAAAGGGAATGGATATTTTTGTAAAACAAAACAGTTTAAAGGGTCGGTCTACTTCAACACAGGGAATAAGTCTATGGAATAGTTTGGAAAATGATGTAAAAAAAGTGAAGTCTGTGTTTATATTTAAGCAAAAGATTAAGACTATTTTGTTGAAAAGATACGTATAAGTTAATTAATATCAAATGAACTCTAAACTGTCAATTTTGATGAGTTTTGTATTTTGTTGTATCATGTATAGATGATTATTGTTTGAATTAATAGTTTGAATTGATTTTGTTTAAGAAGGAGCAGATACGATAAGATTTTTTTCTTCTTCTGCTTCCTTTCATTTTATGCTTTGTTTTTAATTTGTTTTAATTGTCTTTGTGTTTTTAAAATTGAAATGAATAAATAAAATAAAATAAAAAATAAATAAATAAATGAGAAAATTAATATAATTTAAAACGACAAAAAAAAGATCCTCAATGTCCATGTTTTATTTGGTATAAAATTGAGTTTATTGGTGTGCTTATTTGTATATATATATATATATATATAAAAAAAGACAATACTCATATTAATGTGCATTTCAATTACGTAGTCAGATTTAACCTTGACATTTAATTATTGTTTGTAGTCGCTAGCAGGATGATGGCATAAACATTAAATTAAATTAAATTAAATGACATAAAGCAGCCCTGTGATGGACTTGCGACATGTCCAGGGTGTACCCCGCCCCTCGCACAGCGATTGCTGGACATGGGCATCGGTGACCCCCGTAACCCAAAATGGAAGAAGCCGGTAAAAGATAAAGGATGGATGGATGACATAAAGCATAAACACCACACGTGACGTAACAAGTGCATGAGAATAAAATAAAATAAATATTTAAGATTTAGTATTCCTTGAAGGAACCTGTCATTTTGCTGGTCTGATAGAGTAAGTGTTGGGAATGACTCTCAGCTACTACCACAACAAACCTGATCTTAATATTTATAAAATGGACTGATTTACAGACAGGTTGTTTAGCTGGGGTGGCCATTTTGAATCAGATTCACCCCAAAAAATAATCAGTTGTACACTAAATGGTTGTTTTTCATTAAAATCTCTCAAGTGGTTCATGAGATGTTTTGCTAACAGACAAACACACATCCCCACAGGTAGCTACATTATTTTCCACCTTTCAACAGCTGGCAGTTATTGGAAATACTGTATGGAGGTTTCATTGCAAGTTGAATACTTCGATATGAACATTAAAGATAAAATAAACAGAGTGGAGGTCAGTGGTGAACTATTCTAATATTTATGACGTTTGACCTTAAACAGAGCTCATCCAAGGTTTTTATGGCATTTTATCCTTAGTGGTGGCCCTCATACTGATTTCTGTTTGACAGCATTTTTAGAGGGGTGGCTCCATATATTATTTATAAAACAAGCCTGATTATTGGTGTAAAATTTCCAAGTCATACTATTACATTTTAAAGTGATGAAATAAAAATTATTTTTGTCACAAAGTTTTAATCGTTTTCAGGCTATTTTATTTTTATTTATTTTTTGTTCTGTTTGTGAACGACCAAACAACAATGGAATAATTGATATGAAGAAGAAAAGTCAACGAATGTAGATCCAGCACATCCTCACAGATTGCCAAATATTGTTTTTGTTTCAATTTTAAATGCTGGACAGTTTTTAACATGATTTTAAAGGATAATAAAATCCCCAAAATGATCAGAAATAAATACTTTGTAGTAAAACACGCTTTTACAGCATTTACAGCTTTCATCAGTATGAAAATAAAAAGGAAAATAAAGAAAAATGTTACGAAGGTTATATAAAAATTGTAGATTGATTTTCTCCATTGGTGAAATTTGGTGATGAATATAAGATAAAATGTGTTCCAGCTGTTACTCCACAGTCAGTCTCACTTATTAAAGGCTCAGTCATCAAGTTTACAGACACAAGCAGAGCAACCCAAATTTATTATAAATTTGTTTGGGTAAACTATTAAAAAACTTAAAACATCAACTGTTTTGTACAGAAGAAGCCCTGTAGTGTTTTGGGTGTTGCTTTAGAGCAGGGGTCTGCAACCTGCGGCTCTAGAACCACACGCGACTCTTTGGTCTTTTTGCAGCGGTTCTTTCAAACTTTGACCAAAACTGACATAAAACTGAAATTAATTGGTTGTTATAAAAACAAAAAAAAAAGCTATATCAATAATTTTCATATTTCAGTTTGTTTGTTTTTTCCCCCTTTGGTCATTTTTTTTGCGAATGTGTAAAGAACTAATGCAAAAACCAAAACGTATTCATTTTAACTTTATGCTTTATTTCTATACTTACTTATTTTGTCCACAATAAATAAACCACAGGTCTGCATAGTTCATAGTATATATATATATATTTTTTCATAATTGGTTAAAAAAAAATCCACTTTTTTCAAGAATCTGTTTTTTCTTTTGTTTTAAATTGTATAAACATCACTGAATGTTAAAAATAATTCCATATTTTTAGCTTTTTAATGTGTGGCCCCCAGTGCTGGGCAGCGCTAATCCAAAAATTAGTTCCGCTATTTCTAAAGCACTTATTAATTTATTTAGGTCCGCAATTTCAAAAGCGCTTATGTATTAGCAATGCTAGCGGAAGCTATGCTATCGCGCTAACGTGCAAATGGCGAACTACTTTTTAAAATCCAGCAGATTTGACCATTTCGTGAAACGGTTAAGCTCAGAAAAACCTTGTGCTATAAAGTCAGCTAAGAAATATATTTTTTCTCAGCAAAGAAATAATTGTTTTTACCGTGTTTTGTTGTAAAGTCCTTTGCTTCTGTGGCCGGTCGCCGCCATTTTGAACAGGGCAAATGAGGCGCTGACGCGTCGCGTAGGCCGCTGAGAAACATCCATAAGTTCACCCTCCATGTTAAAAACTCTTCGTCTGACTCTTCGAAAACAAGCAATAAGGCTGCAGAGTAACACACTGGCTGCTAACTGCTATAGAGAGAGCGCTCTCTCTAGCCAAGTGAAGGAAACATGAGGGAGCCACCATATTGTGTCTTTAAACACATACGGTGCCACCCAGATGTAAAGGATTTTATCAGGGGTCAGTATTAAGCTGACCTCTTTATCCTTAATTAATTACTTATTCAGATTGAATAGTAATTTCACGGATTCTTTTCTTTTTCAGTTTACCCAATATTTCTGTGATCTTTATGATGGATAAATAAATAAAGCCATTAAGTGACAGAGACGTTAACTTAGTTTGGTATGTCAAAGACACTACCATTTATTTAAAATAAATCAACTAAATTAACACCATTACACTTGATTGACATGATTTCACTTTCTTGCAATTTAACACGTCAGCACATTTAAATTGTAACACAACAGACATAAATACAGGATGTCATTATATTTAGTCTGAGGCTCTATAACTTAAATATAGTTTCCAGATAGATTGAGAGGGATAAGGGAATAGGAGGAAAGATGGAGAGATGGTTTAAAGGAAATTGTCTTGAGCATGTTACCAGAAGTGACACTTCCCATCCGATTTCTGCTGAAATCCAGGTACGTTTGTAAACAGCTCTTTACCTTCGACGACGAGTCTGATAAAGAGATGACACCAGCCTTTCAGGCGTACAGAATCGTTGCAGGTCCAGCACGTCCGAGCCGGTTCTTGTTTACGTTTTCAACGTCTCCTGGGATCCGCGTCGATCATCAGAAAATATGTCAGCTACTGGTTGACTTCAAGATAACTTATTCCAGAAAGGAATTTAATTCAAAGTTCTGAGCTTGTACGCTCGGTTCAAGTGGACTCATAACAAACATGTTATCAGCCTTTAACTGGATGACGTGTCCTTAGCGTGTGACTAAACGTCCATCCAGCTCTTTGGGAAAGTTCACATCTCTTGAAGTTCCCAGCAGACTCTGAACAATTCAGCTTAGCTTAGAACCTTAAGATAGAACTCTGAAACTTGTCTCTTTCCGATTGGTTCAGAAGAAGCAGTCGAGGAGTTCACTTGCCGTTATCACGACCCAAGGTTACAGCCAGCAGCAGAGAGAAATGTTTAGGAAAAAGACAGACGCATAGACTCCAAGAGGTAAAATACTTGGATTAGCGTCTTAACACTTTTAAAACAAATCTGAAAAGCACAGTTTGACATAAAATTCAACTCTGACACCATTATATGGTCAAGTAACACAGTAATACTCCATATTAAAAGAATAACACAGCATAACATATATCATGAAAATGACAAAAGTTATTCTTTTGATCACATTAGAATAAAATCAAAGATAGAAATAGTCTCTTTTGGTGACTATGTTCTCAGATTACAACTAATGGAATAATTTGTAGTAAATGTCTTGCTTTAGTCATGAGCTTTGGGTTATGACCGAAAGAACAAGATCTCGGATACAAGCGGCTGAAATGAGTTTTCTCCGCAGGGTGGCTGGACTCTCCCTTAGAGATAGGGTGAGAAGCTCAGTCATCCGGGAGGGACTCGGAGTAGAGCCGCTGCTTCTCCACATCGAGAGGAGCCAGTTGAGGTGGCTCGGGCATCTGGTTAGGATGCCTCCTGGACGCCTCCCTGGTGAGGTGTTCCGGGCATGTCCCACCGGGAGGAGACCCAGAGGAAGACCCAGGACACGCTGGAGGGACTATGTTTCTCGGCTGGCCTGGGAACGCCTTGGGATTCCCCCAGAGGAGCTGCTCCAAGTGGCTGGGGAGAGGGAAGTCTGGGCCTCCCTACTTAGGCTGCTACCCCCGCGACCCGACCCCGGATAAGCGGAAGAAAATGGATGGATGGATGGATGTCTTGCTTTACTGAGAGGTCAGTAAAGATCATCTCTGGAACAGTTCAAAAATACACAGGTGTATCGGAGTGGACACGGTCATGCCCACTACACAAGAGACTGAGGGGGGCGCTTTTTTGTCACGGACCACATCCGGCGCTGACAGGATATGGTCTGTGAGTAGTCGTCCGGTTGATTTAAGAGCCAGTAAATAAGTTTTTTCATTTTTACTGATAGATAATTAGTTATTTGCGGTACTGCATTTTAAATAAAAATAGCGCAAATCCGCTTATGAATTATAAAAGTTAGTCAATCCGCTATAACGCTGACAAATTGTTTAGGTCCGCTATAAGCGGATTAGCGCTTTGGCGCTCCCCAGCGGTCCATCGCCCACCTTTGGTGGCCCCTAATGGCCACAAACCCCCCCACTCCAACAAAGCGGCCCATGGGCCACCAATTGATAACCACACTTGTAGCGGCTCTGTCCACGTTTAATTTGGTGAACGAAGGCACAAAAATGGCTCTTTTGATAGTAAAGGTTGCAGACCTCTGCTTTAGAGTTACACTGGGTTCTATTTTCAGTAAAAGTGGTGATTTCAGAACGAAACAACACCAGAAGACAGAGGAAAATAGAGATAATTGTATGTTAGTTGAAATCTGTGATCTGTAATTTAATTTATGAGCAGACACCAGTCAGAAATGTCTGTTTATGTGACAGCTAAAACTGGAAACGACTGGTGCGTCACTTCATTTTAGCCTCTGCCAAGGTTCTGCAAGCTGTTTCCATTCATCTTAATGTGCATAAACACACACACACACATCATCATAATTAGGAGTACTGTATTTTTTTCTCGGCACATTAGTATAAGATTTTTTTCCCCTCTATTTTTATTCTTTTGCTTTTATATTGATGTAAATGAAAAATAAACGGCAACAGCTGATATCTGTTGAACATCAGGGACAGCTGTGGCGGTGGGGGTGGGGTCAGGCCTGGGATGAATCCTGAATCTCTCCTCTGTGATGTTGGAGGAAGAGAGCTGGCTAATTGGAGGCCCGCCAGTAAAAAATAAATAAAAAAGGAGAAAGAAAGAAAAACTGTTCATTAATGCTTCATGGTCTCCACACTCACACTTCTGCACACACACCTTGCCTCATTTATCTCTGTGTTTACCCACTTCTTCACCCCTCCCCTCCAGCCCTAACGCGGGACCTCAGAACTTAGCCAAGGTTCCAGTTGAAACAAGAGAAGAAGAAGAGGTGGGCGAGGAAAAGAAAGGAGAGGGAGGGAAAGAGTTACTTATGCTCAGTGGGAATTAGCAAAGCACTTAGTAATTAAATCTAAATTGACATTCTGGTAATTAGCCTCTTGATTAGGAGCAATAACACAATTAGCCAACCAGTCTTTGCTAATTGTTAATTAGTATAAGCAAAGTTATTGTATGTGTGGCAGAGGGAGGCATGTAAAAGAACAAATGTTAATCTGTCTTTCTTTCAACAACCGCGTCCCCTCTCTTTCTTCTTGCTGCCTCTCCATTGAGCAGGTTCATTGGCTTTTTTTCTCAGCCGAGCCACATTCAGAGGCAGCAGCCAGTAATTAGCTAAAAGTCTTATCAAGGGTATCATCGGAGCGCTGTGCTGGCACATCTCCACGTCTGTCTGCCGTCACTGGAACATTCCTCCTCCTTGCAACCTGTCACACGAGGAATATTTGTTCTGAATAAAGATGTGGTGAGGATTAAATACAATCATCAAAGAAAGGGATGGAGGAGAAGAGACGGTGCTGGAGATGAATCTTAAGGAGGTGTAATTCGTCTAAAAGGTTTTTGTTGATGAGGCTGGAGGGGTAGAACACCTCATTAACGCCTGGAAGAGACGAGAGAGGGGACGCAGAGATGAGCAGACCATAAAATCGTGGACCAAGACGTGGGATTTTCATTGGCCACAGGTGAAACATGGAGGATTTTCAATTAGCGTGGACTTAGAGGTGGTGTGACATGATTTTGGAACTATGCATAAAGTGGCACAAACATGTACTGTATATGTTGTATCATTCAACTATGTTAGTTTTTACAAGCAAAATGATAAATCAATGACATTTTGTTTCAAAAGTGATTTTTAAATTGGCGCTGTGTTTCGTCACGGGACATCCGGGTACTTCCGCATGCGACGTCGTGACGTAGAGACAAGGACTTCAGTCTGCAGGCTGTTATTAGCATGCAGCGTAATTGTCTTCAAGATCGCCCATTTTCTTATGTATAACATTAAAAATGCCGGTACGTTGTGTCGCATTTGAGTGTTCTAACATCGCCAGCTCTGTAGACGACTACGATCGAGTTCCAGCCCTTCACCATCGGAACATTGCTCATCTGAATGTCGGACTCCCCCTCGCACCCTGAACGGTAAGACTCAAATAAATACGGCTGCAGACCAAAAGTAGAACCAGCTGTTTCTTGTTCATCACTCGAAGTAACTTCGGCTTCCCAAACTGAAGACAAATCGCTCAAATTTTCACTTAAATTGCTTAATTCATCAGTTTATATATTAACTGCTATTGGTTATTTACAAGGTGCGTTCTAGCCATTGCGTCATAAAAATGCGTCAGCGTTTGACTGCGACGCACTGCAGAGTTACGTCATTAAAACTATTTTATTTAAAAATACTTTTACTCCTCTTTCTAAAATGCCTATGTTTTAAATGTCACAATACCTTTAACAGGACGATATACTTCATTTTGCTCAGTGCTCTCACACGAGCCCAAACCTAAGTTGAGGCTTTTAGTCCCTTCATTCATGTGCTCACCTGTAAAAACACAGAAGTAAACACTGTTACACTGTTTGCGTCATTAATCACCTGGAACATCCATAAACTGGTCAATGAAGGAAAAAAAAGATTTGTTTCCTCCTTTTCTTTTGGGAGTGCGTGGCCATGTTTGAGAAAGGCCTGCAGACAGGAACATGGACCGGATGAAACGGATTTTGCAGCGTAAATATTTGGCAACAGGATGAGCTGCTTAAGAATGCAGCCAAACATGAAATTAACCCGGAGAGGTGAATGTGCCAGCAGAGCTGTGGACCAACCCCGATCAGAGGTGCGAGAAGGCAGCTGCTCAGTTTCAACTGAAGGCCACCAGAAAGAAAAGAAGAAGCCTCGTTTGCACTGAATTTACACTTTTGTATTTCTTTCTAATCAAAGCGACAGTGTAAGTGTGCACTGAATGGGTGTGTGTAGGTGTTGCAGGCTCTCTCTTTGCCATGGCTCCTGCAGCGTCCCACCCACTGTGGCTCTAATTGGATCCTTATTACGGAGCCAGCCTCTATCCCAGGAATGATGGATTCATACCACACAGAATTCCATTAATCATTCCTTATTCACAGTCCACTCCGAGAAGAGGGCAAATTCATTTCTTTGCGTGCCGCGCGGCCACTCTAATGAATATTCATGAAAGGAAATTTGAGGTCAGGCCTAATAAGGGAGGTAATTTGTAATTTGCACTGTTCCCACTCGGGTCTTGTTCGACAGGTTAACCTATAGAACGTGTGGAACAGACAGCCGCAGCGTGGAAACACAGCAGACACACACTTAAACAGGCTGGGTTTTCACTCCTGCCGAAGGCAGTCAAGTTGATACTCACGCACAACTTTTAAAAATTTGACTAACATTGACAAACTTATGAATATCCATACTTAATGAAGCCAAAAAGAAGTAAAGTTTAGGTTTTTAACTATACTGCGTCCCCAAAAACATCACATAAGGGCAAATTTTGCTAATGTCTCCCATAAAATGGCTTCTTAGAGACTGAGATCACGCTAATCAAACAGACTTGAGTTCACGAGAAAGGATTTTAATGACAACGTTGCAGCACTGGATGCTAAGGATTATTGTGCTGCACTTTAAGCTTTTGACACTGTGGATCATAACATCTTGTGTCATTGTCTTTCAGATCGGAGGCAATGTGTTCAGCATAATGGTACTTCTTCGTTATTTAACAATCAAAAATGGTGTACCACAAGGCTCTGTCTTAGGACCCACACTCTTTACAATCTACTGTACATAGGTAATGTAGGTCAGAGCATATCCCTGATACATCCTTATATTTCTATGCTGATGACACAGTTGTTTAGTGTCGAGCTAGAACAGTTGCTAAGGCTTTCCAGCTTTTGCAATCTGCATTTGACATCATCCAGTCAGATTTGTTCCGTCTCAAACTTGTCCTAAACGCCGATAAAATCAAAGGGATGCTTTTTTCAAACAGGAAGCTGGTCCCAGCAGTTATTTTTTTGATTTTATCCTCAAATGGTGTTCCTATTCAGTTTGTCAATTCCTACAAATATTTGAGTATCCTGGTCAATTTACATCTCTCTCTTTTAAGCTTCACGTGGAAAACCTAGTGAGGAAACTGAAAGTTAAACTGGGTTTCTTTTTCAGAAATAGATCTTGTCTAACTCTGAATGCTTGGAAATGCCTTGTAACTGTGACTTTTCTTCCTTCCATTGACTATGGTGACATTATTTACATGAACGCTCCTACAAGCACCCTGCAGATGTTGGATGCTGTCTATCATGGTGCATTAAGATTCATAACTGGTTGTAACTACCGTACCACCGCTGCACCCTGTATTCACTGGTTAACTGGACATCATTAATTTCACGCAGACTCTCTCACTGGTACATTTTTATCTTTACACTTCTTGGTCTGCTGCCTTCATCTTCTCCTACATGTCGCTGCGTGAGTGCAGCTACAGCGTGCGCTCTCAGGACATGATTATTTGCAGTGTTCCCTCAGTGAGGACTGAACTAGACACAAGGACCTTCTCCTACTCTGCTCCTGAATCCTGGAATATCTTGAAAAAAGATCCGAAGCTCTCGACCTTGACCTCTCTAAGTGGTTTCAAACATCTGTTAAGTTCCTGGAAAATGCAGACATGTTCCTGTTTTTAGTTTTCTACACCACCTTATAATCTCGCTGTTTTCTTGCTGCTTTTCCTTTTAATTATCCTTTAAATTACCATTTTATTTTCACTTGTTAAAAAATAAATAAAGTCAAAGTCAAAGTCAACTTTATTGTCAAAACTGCAATATGTACAGGACATACACAGGATTGAAATTGCATTTCTCTCTGTCCCTCGGTGCAACAGTAAACATTTAAACACTAAAACACTAAAACATTTAATAAACATAAGCATAAAATGAAATAATAAAAGTGTAATACTGTCCTGAGTTTTTGCATAGTAGTTTTTGCATAGTAGTAGTATGAAAGTATGAAAAGTTACACCAACACTAAAACACTAAACATTTAATAAACATAAGCATAAAATGAAATAACAAAAGTGTAATACTGTCCTGAGTTTTTTGCATAGTAGTATAAAAGTGTAAAAAGTATATCTATAAAATAAAATGAAAGTTCTGGCATTGACATTTGTAATAGAGTGACAAAGCAGCATATGAAGTTTATGTACACAGTATATGTATGAGGTAGTTGATATTGGTATAGAGGTAAAGTGGCATATGCAATAAGGCTAGTAAAAAATATATATATATATATATATATATATATATATATATATATATATCAGCAGTAGTGTAGATATAAAAAGTAGTGTAAATGTAAACAGTAGTAATAAATGTAAACAGTAGTATTGAATGAAAACAGTAGTAATAAATGTAAACAGTGAATGTAAACAGTAGTATGACTATAGGCAGTAATGTAATACAAACATTAGTGCAAATATAAGAAGTAGTGCAAACTGAATGAGCACATGACCGTGAGTTGAGTGAATAACCCGTTTTGATGACACAGAGTCCAGTGTTAAAATCTTTGTGTTGTGTGGTAGTGTGTGAAAGTTTTTTGTGATTAAGGCAGTACAAGTGGGAGGGAGGGCAGAGCAGGCAGAGAGTTTAGCATCCTGACTGCCTGATGAACAGAGCTGTCATTTAGTCTGCTGGTTCGAGCCTGGAGACTCCTCAGTCTCCTCCCTGAAGGCAACAGGCTGAAGCAGCTGTGTAGTGGGTGTGTGGGATCACCTGCCATGCAGAGGGCTTTCCGAGTGAGGCGGTTGCTGTGTAAGTCCTGTAGTGAGGGGAAGGAGGTGCCGACAATCTTCTCAGCTGCTCTCACGATGCGCTGGAGGCTCTTGCGGCAGGATGCAGTACATGCACCAAACCACACAGTGATGCAGCTGGTCAGGACACTTTCTATGGCACCTCTGTAGAAGGTGCACATGATGGGGGTTGAAGCTCCAGCCCTTTTCAGCTTGCGGAGAAAGTAGAGGCGCTGGTGAGCCTTCTTGGCCAGTGATGCAGTGTTCCTGCTCCAGGACAGGTCCTCTGAGACGTGCACTCCCAGGAACTTGGTGCTGTCCACTCTCTCCACTGCGGTGCTGTTGATGGTCAGAGGGGCATGTTGGGCATCCCTCTTCCTGAAGTCCACAACAATCTCCTTTGTCTTCTCCACGTTGAGAGTGAGATTGTTGTGTCCGCACCACAAGGCCAGGCGGCTCACCTCGTTCCTGTAGTCCGTCTCATCGTTGTTGCTGATGAGACCCACCACTGTTGTGTCGTCCGCAAACTTGATGAAGTGGTTGGAGCTGTATGATGGTGTGCAGTCGTGTGTTAGCAGGGTGAATAGAAGGGGGCTCAGCACACATCCTTGTGGGGCTCCTGTATTCAATGTGATGGTGCTGGATGTGTTATTCCCGACCCGTACTGCCTGTGGTCTCCCGGTCAGGAAGTCTAGCAGCCAGTTACACATTGAGGTGTTCAGCCCCAGACTGTCCAGTTTAAGGATGAGCTGTTGGGGGATGATGGTGTTGAATGCCGAGCTGAAGTCGATGAACAGCATTCTAACATAAGAGTCTTTCGTGTCCAGATGTGTGAGAGCTGTGTGGAGGGCAGAGGAGATGGCATCGTCGGTTGAGCGATTAGGCCGATATGCAAATTGGAAGGGATCCAGGGAGGCAGGGAGGACAGATGTGATGCTTTTCATGACTAGCCGTTCAAAGCACTTCATCAGGATGGGGGTGAGTGCTACTGGACGATAGTCATTGAGGCAGGAGGGCGTTGCCTTCTTTGGGACAGGGATGATGGTGGTGGCTTTGAAACAGGTGGGGACGATGGCCTGACTCAGTGAGATGTTAAAGATGTCCGTGAAGACCGCTGCGAGTTCCCCTGCACAGTCCTTCAGCACACGACCAGGTATGTTGTCAGGACCAGAAGCTTTCCGGGCATTGATCTTGATGAATGATCGCCTCACAGCGCCAGCACCTGGTCACCTGGTAAACTGTCTTCAACAGAAATTATTTATTAAGGTTCTTTGTTTTCACATCGATTGTCCCATTTATATCATGTGGAATAGTTTCAGTTTGCCAAATGCTTCAAATTGTTGCTTTACTTTGTGATAGGGGAGATTAAACTCTTTATTCTGAAGCTTTGGTTCTGATCTTTTGAGGCAGGGTTAGAAGGAAAATGGTATGAATATTTCTCTGTTGCTGATTGCTTTTTAAATTACCCCAGTTTCTAGACAAACTTCAGTTCTGACTGGAAGGACAAGCTAATGGCTAGTCAGAGTCAGAGACTCCAGTGGATTGCTGCCGTCTCAAAACAATCTTTCATACCTTTCAGTTTCATATTGATTGAAAATGCTAATTTCATAAACCCTACATTGGGGTCAATTTAACATTACACAGTTGTTTACATGGGGTTCTGTGTTAAAGATTAGCTCACCAATCAGATTCAAGCAATTTTTCCAAACCAAGGTCATTCAAAGAGCCATCTACAACAGGTAAGATAATGTTGATTTTCGCATACCAAGTCACAGCCTCAACTATTTAAGGTTGGATATTTTAAAGAGGAAACCAACACAAAACATGTTGCGGCTCTGCAGACTGCAGTTTTGGAACCGCATGTAATATGAATTCAGCTTGTAACTCAAGTTGTTTTTTGTTACAAAACATTAAATCTGTGACAAACTCGTGTTTGTGTGTTTGCAGCCACCGGCGCCACGGCCGTGTACCCCATCGACCTGGTGAAGACTCGCATGCAGAACCAGCGCTCCACGGGCTCCTTCGTGGGAGAGCTGATGTACAAGAGCAGCTTCGACTGTGCGAAGAAAGTGCTCCGCTACGAGGGGTTCTTCGGCTTTTACAGAGGTAATCCATAGACTTTTATAGTAGGGGTGCGAATCTCTCAGTGTCTGGAGAATTGATTCGATTCCGATTTTTGATGCACCGATTCGATTAAAAATCGATTTTCGATTCTAAAATGATTTTCATTCCAGGATAAATTTTCGATTCTAAATCGATTTTCTATTCTGAAACAATTTTCAATTGAAATCATGAAAAGATTAAACAATAATGTAAACAAATAAAACATTTATTTAAAGCAATAATGTATGCTTGTAGCAAACATTAATAATGTCAAATAATACAGTATAAATACAGCAGCCTGAATTGTGAGCAGATGGGTATATGAATAGAATGCAGCAGCTTTAATCGGGTCCCGGAGGTCACTGGTGCCTATATCCAGCAGTCACTGTGCGAGAGGCAGGGGACACCCTGGACATGTCTCCAGTCCATCACAAATAATTCAAAATACAAACGTAAACAAAGATTTCAGCCTACTGTATTGCATAAACATTTAACTCAAAATAAAATAGACTTCAAAATCATATTGCATTCATCCATGTTTCAAATGTGTATGGATGGATTTTGTTTAAAAGATTTGTTTGGTAAATCTTTTCAACAAAAGCCATCTATCCATCATCTTTACCCGCTTTATCCTTATCGGGTCCTGGAGGTCACTGGTTCGGGTCAGATTTCTTCTTCTTTCTGCCACCTTTCATTTTATGTATTCTTTCATATACTATGAGATATGGTTTTATTTTCTTTATCTTTTGGGTTTTAAATTTTTTTTTTTTTTTTTCCAAAATCGATTTTGGGGCTTTTAGAATCGATTCTGAATCGCCAGGACTAAGAAAATCGTTTCTTTTAAAAAATCAATTTTTTTTTTCCTGCACCCCTTATAGCGTGTGAAAAGGCCTGACATGTGCGTGCCGAGCAGAGAGCGTGATGGGAAAGTCTCAGGGTTTGCTCGAGTTCTGATGTTGGGGAGCGATGGTTTGCTAATTGATACCAGAAACCTTTGCCCTCCTCGCTCAGCAGAGAATAAAGCAACACCCAGGGGGTTTTATTATCTCAGTACCTGGGAGAGTTCCCTGAGGAGAATGACCAGCAGTATTCATGTAGCAGCAGAGAGGTGATAATGGTGCCGAGGGCTTGTGATATACAACACTTCTACCCCCGGGCTCTTCTTATGAGGGAAGTCAAGACTGCCATCTACTGAACTCTGCAGAGCCTCGTTGCTCTGATCTGCCTCCCTCCATCCTCCTCTCTTGCACATGATAAGAGGGTGATTGACTCAGAGACAGACGTGCTCGGCTGTTTTCTGGCTGCATACCAGCAGCAGTCACTCAGCAGCTCCTTCAGAAGTTTATCTGGTTTGATGAAGGACGGACGGTGAAACGGTACAGCAGTTGTCACCACTGCAGCACCCGGCCTCCCCGTGACCACACAGCTCTCTCTGTTCCCCAACAGTGGGCTCAAGCCCCAGCAGTGCTGATCCCAAAATGCACGAGCAGTGTCATATTTTTTAAAGATTTTCGTTGCTCCTCAATGGGATCTTTGTGTCACATGTGTCCGCCAGCATCTGTAAATATTTATGGGTTCCCTGCAGCTTCCATTGTTCTAGCTCGCCGTGGATGTATTCATTCAGCGCAGATTTTGAAAAGGTGCTCTCGCTTCAAGGCGAGCTTCGTCTCTGTTATGTATTTCTGATGGTATCCATGAATAATATTTTGCAGGTCTCCTCCCGCAGCTCATCGGCGTCGCCCCGGAGAAAGCGATCAAACTCACGGCAAGTCATTCGACCGCGTATAGCTCGGTGTTCAGAAAGTTGCTCTGAGTGATGCGCTGTGAATGAAAAACAAGCACAGCGCAGGAAGAGCCTCCGCAATCAAGATGCGACCGCAGCTCAAGTTAACATGAACGCCTTTCTGCTTCTAAGATTGCGTCTCGTTTGACGACTGCTTCTTCCTCAACGCCTTCCTTCTTTCTTTCTTTCTTTTTCCTCAGGTGAATGATTTCGTCAGAGACAAGTTCACCACACAAGACGACGCCATCCCTTTAATGGCGGAGATTCTCTCTGGCGGATGTGTAAGGATTATTTTAGTCATGTTATGAATTCTGCATAAACACTAAACTAAGACTGAAAAAGACACAGTGTCCTTGACTTATAAATTAAATTTTATATGTTGGTGAGTTTAAGCAAAATTTTATAACATATTCAAACTGAACAGGAAAAACAGGATTATTAGTGTTCCTTGAACCATAAGGCATTCAGAGCCAATATTTAAATAACTGTGTTATATTATTACACAACAGTCTACTACAACATTAAACCTCTCGAGCTGTCAAAACAGCTCTGAGCTAAAGTTACTGGAGGTATAACCACGACTGGACACCAACATTACTAGCCTTTAATTTGTCTCCCTCATTTGAACGTATCACTGGCTGCTGATGGTGCAGGAGTGATTTTGTTTTTGTCTGTGTGCTCTTCCATTCATCCATCTTTCTTCCGCTTATCCGGGGTCGGGTCGCGGGGGTAGCAGCCTAAGTAGGGAGGCCCAGACTTCCCTCTCCCCAGCCACTTGGAGCAGCTCCTCTGGGGGAATCCCAAGGCGTTCCCAGGCCAGCCGAGAAACATAGTCCCTCCAGCGTGTCCTGGGTCTTCCTCTGGGTCTCCTCCCGGTGGGACATGCCCGGAACACCTCACCAGGGAGGCGTCCAGGAGGCATCCTAACCAGATGCCCGAGCCACCTCAACTGGCTCCTCTCGATGTGGAGAAGCAGCGGCTCTACTCCGAGTCCCTCCCGGATGACTGAGCTTCTCACCCTATCTCTAAGGGAGAGTCCAGACACCCTGCGGAGAAAACTCATTTCAGCCGCTTGTATCCGAGATCTCGTTCTTTCGGTCACAACCCAAAGCTCATGACCATAGATGAGGGTGGGAACGTAGATCGATCGGTAAATTGAGAGCTTTGCCTTTCGACTCAGCTCTCTCTTCACCACGACAGACCGGTACAGCGCCCGCTTCACTGCGGATGCTGCACCTATCCGCCTATCGATCTCACGCTCCAGTTTTCCCTCATTCGTGAACAAGACCCCGAGATACTTAAACTCCTCCACTTGGGGCAGGACCTCCTCCCCGACCCGGAGAGGGCATGCTACCCTTTTCCGGCTCAAGACCATGGCCTCGGATTTGGAGGAACTGATCCTCATCCCGGCCGCATCACACTCGGCTGCAAACCGCTCCAGCGAAAGCTGTAGATCACGATCTGATGAAGCCAATAGGACCACATCATCTGCAAAAAACAGAGAAGCGATTCTAAGGCCACCAAAACGGATCCTCTCAACACCTTGGCTGCGCCTAGAAATTCTGTCCATAAAAGTTATGAACAGAATCGGTGACAAAGGGCAACCTTGGCGGAGTCCAACTCTCACTGGAAACGAGCCTGACTTACTGCCGGCAATGCGGACCAAGCTCTGACACCGGTCGTACAGGGACCTAACAGCCCATATCAAAGGGCCTGGTACCCCATACTCCCGGAGTACCCCCCACAGAACCCCCCGAGGGACGCGGTCGAATGCCTTTTCCAAGTCCACAAAGCACATGTAAACTGGTTGGGCAAACTCCCACGCACCCTCCAGGACCCTGCTGAGGGTGTAGAGCTGGTCTAGTGTTCCACGACCAGGACGAAAACCACACTGCTCCTCCTGAATCCGAGGTTCGACTATCCGACGGACCCTCCTCTCCAGAACCCCTGAATAGACCTTACCAGGGAGGCTTAAGAGTGTGATCCCCCTATAGTTGGAACACACCCTACGGTCCCCCTTTTTGAATAGGGGAACCACCACCCCAGTCTGCCAATCCAAGGGAACTGCCCCCGATGTCCACGCGATATTGCAGAGTCGCGTAAGCCAACACAACCCCACAACATCCAGAGCCCTAAGGAACTCAGGGCGAATCTCATCCACCCCCGGAGCCCTGCCACCGCAGAGCTTTTTAACCACCTCGGTGACCTCAGCACCAGAGATTGGAGAGCCCGACCCAAAGTCCCCAGGCTCCGCTTCCTCAGTGGAAGACGTGCCAGTAGGATTGAGGAGGTCTTCGAAGTACTCCGCCCACCGACTCACAACATCCCGAGTTGAGGTCAACAGCACGCCATCCCCACCCCTGAGACGCCGGATGGTGGACCAGAATCGCCTCGAAGCCGTACGGAAGTCATTCTCCATGGCCTCTCCGAACTCCTCCCACGCCCGAGTTTTTGCCTCAGCAACCACCCGAGCCGCATGCCGCTTGGACTGCCGGTACCTATCAGCTGCTTCCGGGGTCCCACAGGCCAAAAAGGCCCAATAGGACTCCTTCTTCAGCATGACAGCATCCCTCACCGCCGGTGTCCACCACCGGGTTCGAGGGTTGCCACCACGACAGGCACCAACAACCTTGCGGCCACAGCTCCGATAAGCTGCCTCGACAATAGAGGCGCTGAACATGGCCCACTCGGACTCAATGTCCCCCGCCTCCCTCGGAACGTCTGTGTGCTCTTATACCATTTATCTTGTGAATATGTCATAAATCACAGAACAAGTTTTTTTTTAATAAAATTTGAGAAAGAAAGAAAGAAATTTGATCATTGGGTTGACATGATTAACAACTAATTAGCTTTTGGAGTCAACTTGATTCAAGATGGCAGGCACAGCCAACCGACCTTAGCAAACACAAAAAAAATAGATACGTATACAGTAGTCCCTCACTACTTCGGGCATCATTTATCATTGACTCGCTCTATCGCGGTTTTTCAAAATAAGATTGGACATGACACACAATTAACTGATTGATGGATGAGCAGCACTATAAGCATGACATTTTCATTTACAATAAATTATTTTTAATTATTTAGCATCTGCTGCACATTTGTGCAGCCCACACTGCAGGATAAACTTCCTGTTGCAGCTGATCAGCGTGCAGAGCGGAGAAGTGGGCATGGCCAGGAGAGCTTGCAGGTGGGAAAGAGCAGAGGCAGGGAGCTAAAATCATGACATTCTGTGCTCTTTTAAATGGTAAATGGAGCTTACTTATATAGCACTTTCCAACCCCCTATGAGGGGCCCCAAAGCGCTTCACAATACCAGCCATCCACCCATTCATAGTATACACACATTCATACACTGGTAGCGGTAGCCTACCATGCAAGGCGCTGCCAGTCCTACCGGGAGCAACTCGGGGTTAAGTGTCTTGCCCAGGGATACAACAAGGTATGCAGTGACCGGGGATCGAACCCGAGACCTTCCGGTCCTGAGCCGGCTGCCCTGCCTCTACACCATCTCAGCCCCTCAGCTTTTAGAGGGTTTAGAGTTTAGAATTGCAAGAGTGTGGGAAGGGTTTAAAACTCC
>JBBPBX010008824.1:0-11956 GCA_038048925.1 Garcialebias charrua
AAAAATATATTTCTTACCTCACTATAGCAGACGGGCTCCTGAGCTGAACCAAATGTGAAATCAGCTGGATTTAAAAATCTGCGGTGTGGTTTATGAGTGGTATCTTGCAAACAAAAACAGCTACCGGTACATCCACAGCAGGGAGCGGGCAGCGACAGAGTCAGTCCGACCAAAGGAGGCTTTTTTCGGACACATGAGCTGGAAACTTCTGGAAGTGGCCCCTCTTCCTCTTCGCTCTCTGAGTCCTCTGCTGGCTGCTGCCTACAGCGCCCGTATAGCGGCCGAAACTGGTACTGCACCATTTTTGCCAAAAATGAAAAACGAAGAATCAGAGCGAAAAATGGGTCTAAAAATATGGGAAAAAATCCATAAATAATACTCTTCGGTGTTTAATATGCTGGACATTCAAATGAGCAAAAATACAGCGTATTATACACCGGAGAATACGGTATATGTATTTATTTATTTTTGTATGCTTTTTATAGTTTTTAATTAACTTGTCTTTTCCGTTATTGTACAGAACTTCGGTTGACCCTGTGGTTTTTAAAATGTGCTTTATAAATAAAGATGATTGATTTAAAACATCACACTGTGATCTTTGAAACTGCCAGTGTCTCCCTGGCAAAGCTGCTTCTGGGCGCAGATGATGGATGGATGGATGGTCTGTGAACACCTTGAGGAGCTGAAGGCGGTGGATGTTGATGCCTGTGTCTCCCTGGCAAAGCATGCTGCTGGGCGCAGATGATGGATGGATGGAGATGGATGGATGGATGGTCTGTGAACACCTTGAGGAGCTGAAGGGGTGGATGTTGATGCCTGTGTCTCCCTGGTAAAGTTGCTGCTGGGCGCAGATGATGGATGGATGATGGATGGGTAGATGGATGGTCTGTGAACTTTAACTTTAAACTGTCCAAAGGACTTTGGCCACTTTTGACTGTTTTTGTATGACTTCATCCTAGAACCAAATAATTTATAACGTAATAACAGTTGAGCAGATTCTAATAATCTTTATGTTATGATTCTTTAAAGGTCAAATGCAAATGGAAAGTTCTCTTAACTTCCAGTATAGATTTAAACACTATACACACTTCCAAAAAAGCTAAGTCTGGTCCACTGGACATTCAAAAAATAAAACAAAACAAAGCAAAAAAAATAAAAAAAATGTAGAAACGTTTGGATTTTTTCCCATATTTTTAGACCCATTTTTGGCTCTGATATCGCCGTTTTTCATTTTGGGCAAAAAAATGGTGCAGTACCACTTTTGTCCGCTAGGGGGCCACTTCCAGACCGTTTCTAGCTCATGTGTCCGAAAAAAGCCTCCTCTGGTCGGACTGACTCTGTCGCTGCCCGCCTCCTGCTCTGGATGTAGCTGTTGTTAGCTGTGAGATTTGCTGTTTTTGTTAGCAAGATAACTCATAAACCACACCGCGGATTATCTTGAAACTTACAGAGCATAATTTGGTAGTCATTTACAAATTATTAGCTGTATAAGACATTTGAGATAAAATTCAATTTTTTACAATTTATTTTAGTAGCGCACGTGACCATTTGGAAGAAGTCAAACTGAAACAGTTTCTAATCTAGCAGATTTGACCATTTCGTGAAACGGTTAAGCTCAGGAACCCTTGTGCTTTAAAGTCAGCTAAGAAATATATTTTTAAGTGTTTATTTAGCTAAATTTAAAGAAATAAAGCTGTCCCACCCGCGCGCATGCAAATCGGCGAACTACTTTTTTTAAATCCAGCAGATTNTTTTTCCCATATTTTTAGACCCATTTTTGGCTCTGATATCGCCGTTTTTCATTTTGGGCAAAAAAATGGTGCAGTACCACTTTTGTCCGCTAGGGGGCCACTTCCAGACCGTTTCTAGCTCATGTGTCCGAAAAAAGCCTCCTCTGGTCGGACTGACTCTGTCGCTGCCCGCCTCCTGCTCTGGATGTAGCTGCTGTTAGCTGTGAGGTTGCTGTTTTTGTTAGCAAGATAACTCATAAACCACACCGCGGATTTTCTTGAAACTTACAGAGCGTAATTTGGTGGTCATTTACAAATTATTAGCTGTATAAGACATTTGAGATAAAATTCAATTTTTTATAATTTATTTTAGTAGCGCACGCGACCAATTTGGAAGAAGTCAAACCGAAACAATTTATAATCCAGCAGATTTGACCATTTCGTGAAACGGTTAAGCTCAGGAACCCTTGTGCTATAAAGTCAGCTAAGAAATATATTTTTTAAGCGTTTATTTAGCTAAATTTAAAGAAATAAAGCCGTCCCACCCGCGCGCATGCAAATCGGCGAACTACTTTTTTTAATCCAGCTAATTTTTTTTTTATAATTAAGGTTTTTATTTTGTTTTACGAACACGTAACAAAACCAACAAACAAAAACAAAAAACTAAAATAAAAAACAAAAACAAAACCAAAACCAGTGAGGTAGTATAAACCTTGATGGTTGTAAGGTTGCACTCTCATTCATTACACATTGTCCTGGTTCCCACCTAATTAAATACAGGCTGGACATCTGATTAAATCCCGTTTAACTTGACAGTTCTGGTATTGACCAGGTTCAGTTCAGAATTTGGTACCCCTAAATTTAATATGTTTATGTGTAAATGCGAATGCGACCTAGATGTTATTTCAAGTTATCACTGTTGCAATGTAGTAGAAACATAGGCACTGAAACTGTCCCATTCTTCTGTTACAGCCTAATCCAGCTGATTTGAACATTTCGTGAAACGGTTAAGCTCAGGAACCCTTGTGCTTTAAAGTCAGCTAAGAAATATTTTTTTTTTAAGCGTTTATTTAGCTAAATTTAAGAAATAAAGCCGTCCCACCCGCGCGCATGCAAATCGGCGAACTACTTTTTTAAATCCAGCTGATTTGAACGTTTCATGAAACGGTTAAGCTCAGGAACCCTTGTGCTATAAAGTCAGCTAAGAAATATATTTTTTCTCGCAAAGAAATAATTGTTTTTACCGTGTTTTCTTGTGAAGTTCTTCGTACTCGCTCGCTTCTGTGGCCGCCATTTTAAGCAGGGCAAATGAGGCGCTGACACGTCGCGTAGCGGTGACGCATAATAAGTCAAGTCAAAGTCAAAGTCAACTTTATTGTCAGATCTGCAATATGTACTGTACAGGACATACACAGGACCGAAATTGCGTTTCTCTCAGTCCCTCGGTGCAACAGTAAACATCTAAACATTGAAACACTGAAACATATAATAATAGACATAAGCATAAAATAGTAAAACTAACACTGTCCTGAGTTTTTTGCATAGTGGTATAAGAGTATGAAAATTTACACCAACTCTAAAACTAAAACATTAAACATTTAATGAACATAATACTGTCCTGAGTTTTTGCATACTAGTATAAAAAAGAGTATAAAAAGTATAACTAAAATAAACTAAAGGTTTCTAGCATTGACATTTGCAAAGTGGCAAAGCAGCGTATGAGTTAATGTACACAGTATATGTATGAGGTAGTAGTTGATGTTGTTATAGAGGCAAAAAGTGGCATATGCAGTAAGGCACATTGGGCATCCCTAAATAAGACCGGTCAGAGCACACTGTATATGTATCAGCAGTGGTGTAGATATTAGAGTAGTGTAAATGTAAACAGTAGTAATTAAATGTAAGCAGTAGTAATAAAAGTAAACAGTATTAATAAATGTAAACAGAGAATGTAAACAGTATTATGACTATAGGCAGTGATGTAATACAAACATTAGTGCAAGTATGAGAAGTAGTGCAAACTGTATGAGCACATGACCGAGAGTTTAGTGAATAACCCGTTTGATGACACAGAGTCCAGTGTTAAAATCTTTGTGTTGAGTGGTAATGTGTGAGAAAGTTTTAGTGTTAAGGCAGTTCAAATGGGAGGGGGCAGAGCAGGCAGAGTGTTTAGCATCCTGACTGCCTGATGAACAGAGCTGTCTCTCAGTCTGCTGGTTCGAGCCTGGAGACTCCTCAGTCTCCTCCCTGATGGCAGCAGTCTGAAGCAGCTGTGTAGTGGGTGTGTGGGATCACCTGCCATGCAGAGGGCTTTCCGAGTGAGGCGTTTGCTGTGTAAGTCCTGCAGTGAGGGAAAGGAGGTGCCCACGATCTTCTCAGCTGCTCTCACAATGCGCTGGAGGCTCTTGCGGCAGGATGCAGTACATGCACCAAACCACACAGTGATGCAGCTGGTCAGGACACTTTCTATGGCACCTCTGTAGAAGGTGCTCATGATGGGGGTTGAAGCTCCAGCCCTTTTCAGCTTGCGGAGAAAGTAGAGACGCTGGTGAGCCTTCTTTGCCAGTGATGCAGTGTTCCTGCTCCAGGACAGGTCCTCTGAGACGTGCACTCCCAGGAACTTGGTGCTGTCTACTCTCTCCACTGCGGTGCTGTTGATGGTCAGAGGGGCATGTTGGGCATCCCTCTTCCTGAAGTCCACAACAATCTCCTTTGTCTTCTCCACGTTGAGAGTGAGATTGTTGTGTCCGCACCACAAGGCCAGGCGGCTCACCTCGTTCCTGTAGTCCGTCTCATCGTTGTTGCTGATGAGACCCACCACTGTTGTGTCGTCCGCAAACTTGATGAAGTGGTTGGAGCTGTATGATGGTGTGCAGTCGTGTGTTAGCAGGGTGAATAGAAGGGGGCTCAGCACACATCCTTGTGGATGCGTGTTATACGACAAAGCGTGTTATTTATGGATTTTTCCAATTTATTGGCAATAATTGGGCAAAGCATGTTATACACAGGAGCGTGTTATAATCCGACGAATACGGTAAATAGTTTTGGTAACAGCTGCTGTTTTTAAATATACTTTTTTAATAAATTTGACGCAATTTCTACTCAGCAGAGCTCATATGAGAAGGAGGAAGAGCCTCTCCCTCCCGTTGTCTCCTCCACTCTGTGCTTGAATGTGAGCTTAAATGAGATACTGGTATTTAAACAAATATTTACAATACACAGATTTTTAAAAACTTTTATTTAAGTATCAGTCTTGACTGACTGACTGCTTTAAAAATAAAAATGACTCCTCCGCTGAGCTCTCATGACAGAAGGGGAGGGGGCATCGTGTTGTCTCCGCTCCATGTGTAGATGTGAGTTTAAAATGAGATCCCGGTATTTAAACGCATATTTACTGTACACAGAAAGATGTCGCACAAAAATAATTTTGAAACTAATTAAAACATGTACCAGACTTGACTGCTTTGCGTCTCCAATGCCTGACAATCGACACGTTGATGCAAAGCTTACGGGCGGCAGCTCTGTTTCCTTGGACAACAGAACCGAGCCCTACCTATCGAACCAACCCACCCCCATCGTGGAAGAATTGAGCGCCCTGTCAAAGGATGTAGCATAGGTGGAAAACACTGCATATGTATTTATGCACGTTTTTTAATATTTGACTTAGCTCAAAATTTAATACAAACTACAAAAAAGGGTTAAATCGTGTCATCTCAACTTGGGGGATCCGCAAAATTTATTTATTTATTTTTTCTGTTGCGGACCCCCAACCTGAGGCTCGCAGACCCCAGTTTGAGAGCCACTACATTAGAGCATGCATACACATCAAGGAGTGCACCCATCACTTTCTAACTTTTCTGTACAAAAGTCCTGAGGATGTCTGGAATGTACGGTAGTGCCTTGTTTGTTGTAAATTCCATTGCAAATAGTTGTAAATATTAAGATTAAGAAAACATGTTGGCTACATCACTTTTACATAATAATGTACAGTAACAAATTCTGTGACATTTCTCGTTTTACAATAAATTCCTTTATTCAATGTCCATACCATGAAAACCATTTAGAAGATTTAAAGAAAAGGAGATGGTGTTTGTCATGTGCTTTTAAAGTCAAAGTTTGTTTGGTTTGGTTTCTTGGTTTGTTCCTCTTTGGAGTAAGTTGTTGGGGGAAGAATCAGTTTTGTGTTGTGTGTTTCCTTGACTGATGAAGCCTTCTGGATGGAAGGTGACCCATTTCAGCACAAAAAAAAAGAAACTGTCCAGATGACCTGACTGAAAATTTTTGATTGTATACCTGGATTATTGAGCATGGACTTTGTTGGTTATTTGTCATACATAGCACATGTGGTGGAACAAAATTGTGTACGCAGGGTCCCAGTTACATCCAACAATAGTATAAAATGTCAAAGAAAAACAGTAATAAGATCTGAAATATGAACTAAGAAAAGTGTTAGACTAAAAATACGCTAAGCACTTGTAGTACAAAAACAATACACCAACATTAGACGTTATTTATTCAGTGGGTGAGCACTCTGCACATATTTCAACTCTTTGTTTTTTCTTTCTTTAAACTACCATAGCTGGACTGATGATCTGTTAAAGGCTGAAGTTAATTATTTTGGTTTAAGGAAAACACTGTGAATTGAGTGTAAAAGGGAATTTTTGCCTCTATCACCACTTGCTGGTCTTTGATTGATCATTAAACATTTTTGTGTTGCCTTATTGTAAAATTATTTGTTACTATCTCAGGTTCAGACTGTACCCTCTTGTCATTCAGTAAATTTTAGAAGTTAAAATGTTCCTTGATTTTGGTCACAGCTTGTCATTGTGGGGGGTCAAAGGGACACTCATTTGAGGACCAAAATGTTCACATTTTGGACAGAGAACACAGATAGTTTGAGAGGGGCATGAAAGAAGCTGTCTATGTCAAAAAAGAAAGACCTTCTCTTAACAGAGGGGGGGCCTCAGGTTCCAAATTTCAAAGACATATAATGCAGCTTTAAGTTTGATTCCCAGACGGTTCACACCTGATGAGAACAGAGTAGAGCAGGGGTGAACAGCCCTAGAGCAGGGGTGCTCACACTTTTTCAGCATGCGAGCTCTGTGAATTAGACAAAGACCTTAAGAAACCCCCTACTGTTACGGTGTGATGTGTTGATTCGTCAATTTACATAGGATGTGTATGTTATCTCAGGTATGTGTGGGCGTTATCTCAGCTTACAAATTACATAGGTTGGTGCGTGTCATTCTCAGCCTGTTTATAACTTCACGGTCACACAGCCTGCTCTTTGAATTGAAAAAGCCCTTTGGATAGAGGGTGAAACGTTTTCTGTTACAAATAAAGTCCAGTTGTTTTTGTATTGAACGCTTGTTCTGGTTTCTACAGTTATTTTTGGCTTTGTTTTGTTTTGTTTTTTGAATGTCCAGAGGCCCAGACTTAGCTTTTTTAGATTTTCAACAAACTGTTGACCAGAAGGACAAAACAAAAGAAGTCTAACCTCTTTCTCAAGCATGTTTATCTGGAAATTATGGAAATTGCCCTTGTGTGCAATTTTTATTTTCTCTCCATCTTTCTGGGGTCCCACTAGTGCCCCCTGGCAGTCCCCACTTTGAAAAACACTGTCTTAATGTATCCTAGTGTGACATAAAAATCCTGTTGGATAGGTTGAATGGAAAACCCATTGATTGCCCCAGTAGATGATTCTCAAAGTTAAATCATGTCATCTGGACAGTTTCTTTTTGGAAGAAACGTTTCGTCTTTCATCCGAAAGACTTCATCATTCTGAGGTTTGCCACGAACAACTGTCTTATACCTCAATGCACCTCACTGATGTGTTTCAAACCAGTCTGCTGTGGAGTTCCCAGAAACTGTCTTTACACGTGCAAAAAGGAGGACCATCAGTCTAAAACAATAGATCAGCAGTGCATAACAGTCAGCTGTTATGGCTGCTTAAGGGCGAGGCATAGCTCCGCGCTAGCGCGAGGCCACGCGGCGCCACGCTGTGCGAGCTCCGCTTGCACAAGCCTTTGAATGCTCGCGCGAACGCGCCAAGCTCAAATTTTACGACCGCTCACGCGCGCGCGGTGTCTCACAATAAACTGCCCTGGTGGCGGACTGTTTTGTGTGACACACAAATGAATTAAATTCCTCTTCTTCATCGCTGATCGGGCCTTTTCTTTTGTTTTTTTGCCAAAAGTCAAGTGATCGCTTGAAGCGGTCACCATTCACTTCCTCCTCCGATGAGGAGGAATGAATGAACTTGTCACGAGTGAACTAAACTCATGTCCAACGTGGATGCGCAGGTTCTAAACATTTCCTGGTGTGCTTGTCTGCTGTGTGGGTTGAAGGACCAGCGCTCCCTGTTTTAATTTTAATTTTTAGGACTTTTTTATTAACATATAAACACAGAACAAAGCTGCACAGCCCTCTGCCTTTTCTTCTCAGACCCGACATTCTTCTCAGACCCGACCTGTCAATCAAATCAGTAGGCTGTCAGCAAATGACCAATCAGCGACCTCAATTTGTCCCGTAGCTAAACGCTCCGCCCTGCTTCTGCTCAAATGACATCAAGTATTTGGAGCGAAAACGTTGGAGCCACACGCTCAGCTCTGCTGTGAACCCCTCACGCATAGCACACGCGCGTAGCGCGGCGCTCGCTCCAGCGCGGCGCTCGCTCCAGCACGGCGCTCGCTCCAGCGCGGCGCTCGCTCCAGCGCGGAGCTTTGCCTCGCCCTTTACTACTCGCCAAACCAGACTGAGAATAAACTGGCCTAAATGGTTTAAAAATAGCCTGGTTAAAACCAGACCTTTGTCCTTCACTTCGTTTCGTACTAGGGTCTAGACTTTCTCTATAGAGAACCGATTCTTGCTGGAGGCGTGGCCTCTGCTGAGGTTACCCAATCGTTAACGTTTGGTCGCCGCGCAACATACGTCACGTTAGCCTGTCCAGTCCAGGGCCAGGCTAACTGTTCAGATAAACAGCTCAGAAACCACTTGGTGGATATTTTTTCTGCTACCAGTGTGCAATTATATGGCTTTAATTTACTGACTGTTGGCCTGGATGAAACATTTGAGTTAAAATTCGATTTTTTTATAATTTATTTTCGTAGTGCCCCCGAGGCTGTCTGGAAAAAGTCAAACCGAACTAAACTATTGAAATCTAGCAGATTTGACCATTTTGTGAATTGATTTAGGAATGGTTAAGCTCAGGAACCCTTCTGCTATAACGTCGGCTAAGAAATATATTTTTTCTCAGCAAAGAAATAATAGTTTTTTACCTTGTTTTCTTGTAAATTCTTTCATGCAGGCAGCCATTTTGAGCAGGGCAAACTGCGCATGAAATTGACGTCGTTCAAAACTCCGCCTTCTGTTCTCTGATTGGTCCGGAAACTCCGCCTTCTGTTCTCTGATTGGTCCGGTCAAAAATCTTCTGGCAAAATCCTTGTCTATGGGAGAAGTCCCAGACGGAGCAGTGAAGGGAAATGAGAATTGAGCAGAGCTGCATAGGAAGGCGAGGGCCAGGCTAGTTTAAAAATAATAATAATAAATAAATAAAAAAGTTTGAATGCTGTATCATCCAGGTAAATAAATCACAAAAAAAGTTAAATTGTGTCATCTGGACAGGTTCTTCTTGGAAGAAACGTTTAGTGTTTACCATATTCGTCTATATTTACGCTCCCGTGTATAATACGCTTTGACCAATTATTGGAAATAAACCAGAAAAAAAACGTACATAATACGCTTCGGTGTTTAATACGCATCTATTATGCGTCACCGCGACGCGTCAGCGCCTCATTTGCCCTGCTTAAAATGGCGGCCACAGAAGCGAGCGAGCACCGAAGCACTTCACAAGAAAACACGGTAAAAACAATTATTTCTTTGCGAGAAAAAAATATATTTATTAGCTCACATTATAGCACACGGGCTCCTGAGTTTACCCAAATGTGAAATCAGCTGGTCTGAGCTGGATTTTAAAAAGTAATTCGCCGATTTGCATGCATTCGGGTGGGACGCTTTATTTCTTTAAATTTAGCTAAATAAACGCTTAAAAAATAAATTTCTTAGCTGACTTAATAGCACACGGGCTCCTGAGCTTAACCAAATGTGAAATCAGCTGGTCTGAGCTGGATTTTAAAAGGTAGTCGCCGATTTGCATGCACGCGGGTCGGACGCTTTATTTCTTTAAATTTAGCTAAATAAACGCTTAAAAATATATATTTCTTAGCTGACTTTATAGCACACGGGCTCCTGAGCTTAACCAAATGTGAAATCAGCTGGATTTAAAAATCCGCTGTGTGGTTTATGAGTTACGGTATCTTGCAAACAAAAACAGCGAACCTCACAGCTAAATGCAGCTAAATGCAGCTACATCCAGAGAAGGGGCGGGCAGCGACGGAGTCAATCTGACCAGAGGAGGCTTTTTTCGGACACATGAGCTAGAAACGGTCTGGAAATGTCTCCCTAGCGGACAAAAATGGTACTGCACCATTTTTTGGCCAAAATTAAAAACGGCGATATCAGAGCGAAAAATGGGTCTAAAAATATGGGGGTAAAATCCATAAATAATCAGTCAGAGTCAGAGAGTCTTTATTGTCATATGCACCGCATGTAGTACATGTGATGGTAAATGGAGCTTATTTATATAGCGCTTTCCAGCCCCCTGTGAGGAGCCCCAAAGCGCTTTACAATACCAGCCATCCACCCATTCATTCACACATTCATACACCGGTAGTGGTAGCCTGCCTTGCAAGGCGCCATCCAGACCTACCGGGAGCAACTCGGGCTTAAGTGTCTTGCCCAGGGACACAACGACACATGGTGGGCGGACGCGGGATTCGAACCTCCAACCTTCCGATCGGGGGTCGACTGCCATTACCACTGTGCCACGGCCGCCCCGTTGTGTGATGAAATGAGATTATGTACACAGGGTCCCAGTTACATCCAACAACAAAATTTAAGAGAAAAACAGTAATAACATCTAGGATATGAACTAAGAAAAACATCCAACTAGAAATACACTAAGCCCTAGAGCAGGGGTGCTCACACTTTTTCAGCATGCGAGCTACTTATAAAAAAACCAAGTCAAAAAGATCTACCCAATACAAAAATGCAAAACATATAATTATCTTCAAATGTATTAAGGATTCTTTTTATGTACAATGTACCTATGTTGATGTACCTTGCATAACTGAATAAGCCAATATTGCACAACACATGTAATAAATCAGGGGTCACCAACATGGTGCCCGTGGGCACCTTGTCGCCCGCAGGGGGACCAAATGGGGTGATGGTGACAGCAATATAGATTTTTTTATTTTTTTTAAAGATGGTAGAAACTGATCCCCACCCCCTTCTTTATAAGAATCTGGTCTTTTACTTTAATAAATGTTAAAAAGTCATTAGATATTTTTTACTTTAATAAATGTCATCTCTAAAAGCCCCCTCCAGCATATCTAAATTGGTCCACAGGCCACCAGTTGATAACCACAGTTGTAGCAGGTTGTTGTGGCTCCGGACACGTTTAATGAACGAAGGCATAAAATTGGCTCTTTTGGTACGGAGAGATTTAATATATACAGCGGTGCTTATACATTTATTTTACAAGACTGTCCCTGAACGCACCGCAAAAGTGTGTTATGCAAACACGCGCGCTGCGGGACAGGGAAACTTGCAGAGAACGGAGAGTAGTCAAGGAGGTTATTCTGTATGAAAAGTGTCTCATATGATTTGAATAATAAAGCCACGTCAACTCCCAACCAGTATGTTTAAGCGTGCAGAGAAACATCACAGCGTCACTCACCCGGAAAGATGCTTCGGTGGCGGCGTTTCGCTTTGAAGTTGCTGCTGTCCGAACAGGGATTTTAGTTTCTCCACCTTTCTCTTTCTCAGCTGGCTTTTCGGTGGGAAGTCAATGTCGTATTTTCCATGAACAGTCCGAAATCTGATTGTTTTTGCTTACCGGTAGTATGTTTCGCTGCCTTCCACCTTCGCGCCGTTGTTTTTCAGAAAGCTGCATGACCTAAAGCTCTCATCTGATTGGTTGCCGTGTATGTCAATCAAGTGACGGGATGTTTGATAGGCTAAAACTAAAGATTCAGTTGTCATCTGATTGGTTGCCCTGTATGTCAATCAAGTAACGGGATGTTTGATTGGCTGACAATTTTTTAATGTCACGCTGCGGGGGAAAAAAAAATAATGTCACGCTGCGATCGACCCGTAATGCCTCC